>JAMPIO010000156.1:0-257068 GCA_024699865.1 Aphelenchoides fujianensis | reverse complement strand
CCAGTTGCAGCTGAAAGCGAACCGCGCGGTAAAGAAAAAAAGAACGGCTGCAGACCGGTCAGTCGAATGGCGTCTGTCAAGTGTCGATCTTCCGCTTGCCGTTCGAAGGAGTGCACCAGCTTTTCGTGGTCGTTTCGCGCGTCTGCTTTGCGGAAACGAACTCCACAACACGAACAGACGAAACCGCTGGCGGAGTGCAGAGCCGCGTGCTCGGTAATGCCCGCCTCGCTCGACAGCTTCAGGCCGCAGTGGTCGCAAGTAAACACTCGGGCGGGAAATGCGGCTTCCTGAACGACAAACAAGCACTGAATTGGAAGAAAACGACGCTCACGATCTGCTGCCGATTGATTGCCGCTCGGATTTCGTCGACGGTCGCGTTCCGTTGGCCCTTCGCCCGCTCCGAATCGGCCGCCAACTGCTGCACTTCCTCGAAGGCCGCATCGAATTTCTTCAAGCGCTGGAGTTGTTGCTGCAATCGACAAAGACGTGGATTGACTGCCGCGTGCACTCACCCGTGTGACGCGAACGACGCCCAACTTCCGCAAATCCCACTCGAATCGATGAAAGTCGTGAGCCTCCGCCTCGTGAGCCGCCCGCAAGCCGGCCGACTCGAACGACGAGCCGCAAATCGCGCAGACGGCGAGGCCATCGGAGAGCGCGTTGAGAACGACCCGGGAAGTCGTTTGTTGAAGGCGGGCGGACGGCGGGCAAATTGAAGCTTGTCGGTTGTCCAAAACAGCGGTCATCTGCGAGAAGGAAAGTCGTAATTAATCACAACAAATTCGCTCACGCTTGACTGTGCGGTGGCCGGATGACTGAATTCCCGTGTTCTACTCGGCGAACGCCGCCCCGTTGAATTGCCGGGCATTCTCCAAACAGTCGATTGTTACTAGCAAACGATTGACAGCGGAGTTGGGTAATCAAAGCAAGATTTCGCTGCCTGCAGCTCAGATCAAAAGGGATCTTCTAATCAACAAACGCGCACTCAAAAACGAAGGCGAGCTTCACTTGGGTGATCTCAAGCTTCTCGCGCGCTCTTGCCATCGATTTCTACCGCGCATGACGATTTGCCCATACGCATGGCGACCTTTGACCCCGCCGACCATGCGCGATAAAAGAACTGGCAATCAATGCGGAAAAGAAGCCATCGCTTTGGCCGAAGACTGGCTGGAATGACCTCTTTTTACGAGAGAAGATCGTCCAACAACGACGACTTCCGACGAACTCGATCGTCTGTTTGATCCACTCGCCGCTGCTTGTGTTCCACGACGACCGCGAGCTCTGAGCGCCGGCGGAAGCTCTCAAAAGTTAGTCGAGTAAACTTTCGATGTAATCCGTTCTTCCCCATCAAACTCGCTCGTTCCCGGCTCTGTAATGCGTCTTGGGTGTTGCTCCGGTGAGGAAGTGAGCTCGTCTGACGAAAATGACATTATGCAGAAGGCAGAAGACAAGCACAAGAGTTCTTTTGTTCACACAAAGTTTCCCGTCAATGCATTGAGGGCAGGGCAACGTCAAGAGCTCGTCCCTTGGCAACACTCCCCGTCAGTTCAACGAGATCGCCCGAGTAACGAGCATTCGATCGAACACAACCGTTCCAACGGCTTCGGCTCGCAACGGAGAGCGGGGGTCACGCACGTTCGGGTCCCGCCGCGAGCGTCCGCCCGCTTGGCGCGTGCGTGGCGCCACGTCCCGACGGCGGCGGCGGCGAAGAAGCGGCTCGCTGGCTGCCGGCGGCCGCCGCCGTCCGCTTTCGGAGTCGTGGATTCGCGTTCTTTTTTCTCCTTTCGGTTCATCCGCTCGCTCGCTCGCCGCTGTCCGCCTGCTGGACGGCCTGCCGGACGGGTGGGGCGGCGGCGTGTTGCTTGGCGATCGGCGGAGGCGCTCGCCGTTTTTTCGCGACCCGCGACGGCGCCGAGCGGTCGGCTTCGTGGATTCCGTTCGATTTTTTCGGTTGGGGGGCCGCTTTCCGGTAATTTTCTTCCTTTTTCGTTGGTTTTGTCGATTTTAGGCTGACTCAACGAATATTTGGCTGAGATTCTTTTAGGATTTTTTCTAATTATTTCTGGAGCACCGATCAATGGAATTCCTTAATTGTTTCGTTGTGTTCTGGAGTGTGTTCACGCATCGAGTGGAACAACTCCCTCCCTCGCCGCCTTCTCTCGTCGATGGGAGGCGCGCAAACATCGACGAGAATTCCGCCCCGAGCGCCCCGCCTGGTCGCCGGTCGCCCGCGTTGCTCCGGCCGCCGGCTGCTGCTGCGGGAATCACGTGCGGGAGGAGCGGCGAGAAGAGCGGGGGGAAGCGGTCCAACGCTCACGCCCGTCCGTCCCTCTCACGTCGCTCCGCGCTTTCCGCCTTGCGACCGAACGATTCGGGCGGGAGTGAGAGGGGTTTCTGCTGCGAATTCCTCCGTTTTCTCCTCAAATTCTCCGCTTTTACCTCGAAATTCCCTTGTGTTCTGCGACCCTCGCGATTTCTCGGCTGCTCGATTGTTTCGGGCGAAACTCCCGGCGACTCGGCGGACGTCCACTCGATTTGCCGCTCGCCGGTGACTCGCCCGGCGGCTAATCAGCGGCCGGCGATCTCCGCCGAACTTCGGGCGTGCCGCCGGCGATCCACGAAACGAGTCGAGCGGTCGGCGTGGCGGCGGCGATCGCGGGCGGAATTTCAATCTCGACGTCGCCCCCACGCCGCCTTGCCGGCCGTTCCGCCCGCAAGCCGACCGGCCGTCCGGCGATTATCGTCGCGGAATAAGCGGACGAGCGTTCCGCCCGGCCGGTTTCCCTCCCGTGCGGGCAGAAGATCGAGGGTGTTTGAATTTTTATCAAGATTCGAGTGGGAAGAAGACCCCCCGGCTGGATCCTCTGCGAGATCTTCCTCGTTTGGGATGGCCGACTGGTTTCTTTTGGCTTGAGTGGACATTCCATCGAGCTTTACGCGTGAACTTCTCGTGAACTTCGACGTCTTAGATTTTATTTTACGACAAACACACTCCAAGCGCTCGATTACTCATCGTTTCTTCCATTGCTCTAGCGTGTGTACAACCTGCACTTTCAACTTGCGGCGCTCTCCATTTCGTTCGCTAATTGATCGACGGACGAGAGCGAGCGGCCGCCTCTCGCCGGTGACGATCGATCGCCGTCATTCCCACGTTTCGTTCGTTCCTCTCCGTTTCGGGGCTCGTGTACCTGCAGCGGGCTTCGACAAGCGCCCCCAGCGGCCGCCCGACTGATACGCTGCCCTTTGCGAGCGCTTCCTCCCGCTCCGCCGCTCGGCTGTGCGCTTCGGGCGACCGGCGGGCGGGCGGGCGGCTTGTTGTACGCGAGACGGCCGTCCGGGGATCGGCGGGAGCGACGACGGACGGGCGGAGAGCGGCGGCCGTTCGGCGTCGGGTGTGTGTTGATTGCATCGTGGCATATTGATTTTTGCGTGCGGAACGCGTTCCGTCTGTTTTCCACCACTCGCGACGCGCATGACTCCTCCGTTTGGAGGTGGATCGTGCACGACTCCCGTTTATTCTTCTGTTCAATTCACGGATTCTCGTTGCAGGTTGTTGGAAACCGTCGGCTGGACGCGAGGACCGGAGGAACGACGAGAAGTGAGTTTCCGTTTGATTTATTCCTTGTTCTCGAATTCCCGTATACTTTTTGAACTTTTGCCGGCATTTTCGCCGATTTTCGTCCGTTTAGTCACTATAAGCATCCGGAAATCGCGCAAGAGTGGCCGAAAGCCACTTCTAAACGTCCTTCTTTCGACCCACCTCCCCTACGGGTCCTCTGATTTATTTATGATGGGATTGTCGTCTGTTGAGGGCTCACGGAAATAAACCCACGCTTCCTTTCCTCCCATCCAATTGATTGCTTGCAGGTTAGCGGCCAGCAGTGCGATCAGGCGTCAAGATGTCCGAGGGATTGGTGCAACGCCGCCGCAAGGCGCCCGCCCAAGAGGAGCAGCCGAACGAGGACGACGCGAATCAGGAGGACCCGCAGTCCGATGGAGACGACCGGAACGCCTCCTCGAAGCTCACCTTGATGGAGGAGATCCTCCTGATGGGGCTGAAGGATCGCGAGGTTTGTCCACTCTTTTTTCCCTTTTCATTGGTCGATTGCAGGGCTACACGTCGTTCTGGAACGACTGCATCAGTCCGGGCCTGCGCGGCTGCGTTCTCATCGAGTTAGCGTTGCGGAATCGAATAGAACTCGAGAAGACGGGCATGCGCAAGAAGAACCTCGTCTCGCGAGCGGTACGCCCTTCAATCCACCCGACCGCAGTTGATTGCTCGCTTGCAGGTCGTGCTGAAGAGCGACCAGCCCACGGGCGATGTGATCCTGGACGAGACCCTGAAGCACATCAAGGAGACCCAACCGCCGCAGTCCGTGGTCACGTGGATCGAGCACTTGAGCGGCGAGACGTGGAATCCGCTCAAACTGCGCTACCAGCTGCGGAACGTGCGCGAGCGTCTGGCGAAGAACCTCGTCGAGAAGGGCGTCCTTACCACCGAAAAGCAGAACTTCTTCGTCTTCGACATGACCACCCACCCGCTCCACGATACCGGCATCAAGGGCAAACTGATTCGCGTTCGTCTTCCTCCTTTCACCACTCGTATTCCATTGTTCGATCGATTGCAGCGCGTCCAGGAGTCCGTCCTGCAGCGATGGACCAACGACGTGCACCGAATGGACAAGCGGGTGTTGTCGTTGATCGTGTTGGCGCACGCCAGCGACGTGCTGGAGAACGCGTTCGGGCCGCTCAGCGATCAGGTGTGACCTCCACACTTCTTTCCCTTCCATTCGCTTGCCTTCAGCACTACGAACTGGCGATGAAACGCGTGCGCACGCTGCTCGAGTTGGATTTTGAGGCGGAGTCGGAGAAGAAGCCCAACGCCTGCCATTCGGTCATATGGGCCGTCTTCGAGGCCTTCAACAAATAAACGCCCTCCTTCCCCCTCCCTTCCTTCCGTTCGACAACAACCAATCGATTGTGCGTGTATCCCCTCCTCCTCCTCTTTACTCCTTCCGTTCCGTTTATTTCGTTCGTTTGTGTACGGGAAGCCTGTAAAATGACGATGTTCTTATTCCGCAATCAATCAATAAAGTGAAGGTAGTCCCGCCCCGTTTGTTTTGTTCGCTCGTTCGTTCGTTCTTAATCCCCCCGATCAGGAGGATTGTCCTTTCGGCGATCCCCGCTGCCAAATTCCGCTTTCCTCCCGCCGACTGTCGATGCCGCTCATTCCGACCGCTTCGTCGTTAGATAGCTGAAGATTCCGCCCTATTTATGCGTGTGAGTGGAGGCCGAAAGCGCTGTACATTCATCGATTCCTTCGCCCCCGTTCCTTCCGCTTCGACTGGCAATCAATTCGTTTAATTCGTGTGTGGTTGGTTACGTGTGATGAGCCGTTTGTAATAAACCCACTTCTATTGAACTTCGAAGACAGTTTATTCAATTAAGATGGAGGGGAATAAGCACATTCGATCGATCGATGGAGGAGGAGTGGTGGATTCATTCGATTAGCGACGACTACGATAAGTGAGTGAACAAACGAGCGGAAACTCTTGGTATCGCCTTACGGAGCTCAAGCCAACAGAGCGCCCACTTTCTTCGCGAACTTCTCGTTCAGGAAGTCGTTCTCCGCGGGGTCCTCCAAGTGGGTTTCGAAGTCGTGCAGTTCGCGGTGGAGTTTCGACTGGAGGGCCGCCGAGTAGGACGAGAGGACGGCGTTCGCGTCCGCCAGCTTCGAGCTGCAATCCAAGAGATGAAAGTGGATGAAAGGGACGGAGAGAACGAACCTCAACTGCTTCCACTTGGCCGCCTCGTACGTGTAGGCGGCGACGCACGAGGTCGTGGAGTTCAGGCTCAGCTTCTGGTTGTCCAGCCGGAAGAGGAGCGGCGACGCGACGCCGTTGGCCACCAGCTTCTCGTGCAACGGTTTCGCCCACGCCACGTCGATCCTAACGGAACGAATCGAATTAACGAGAGAACGAAGTGGGAACTCACGTGTCGTCGTTGTTCCGGGCGTTCGCGAAGTACGAGCCGACGATGCGGAGCTTCTGCGCCTCGCACCACTGCTCCGCGACGATTAGCGCCGCCTCGAGTGGGGGCGCCGTGACGAAGTGGTGGAAGACGGGCAGCGCGTCCACGACCGTCCACTCGACGCCGCCCGCCTCGTCCGCCTGGCCGGCCGCCCGGCCGACGAGCAGCCCGTGGACGGAGCAGTGCGGGAACTTCACCGCGTGCAGCGCCATCTTGCAGTAGGCGAGCGTCTCGATCGTCGGCATCGTGGAGCGCCTGAAACGCAGAGAAATAGACGAAGAATTCGAGCAGAAATCTCAAGCAGATATCGCGAGTTCCAACGCGCAAGAAATTCGTAGACCGACGGTGAAAATAGCGGAGGGAAATGCACGTGCTAGTTTGTTCATCAACTCAACGTTCACCAAGGATATTCGCTCACTCGTGAACACATCCCGTCTTAATTTTCACCACTTGCTCGTCGTGTCCAAATGGCCGCGACGTCCAAAGAGCGGCCGTCTGGCGGCTGTTGCGGAACGCCAGAAAGAAAGATTCTCGTCGAAGTTCGTGACGACCCTTTTGCACACTAGGAAATGGGGTGTAAACTCGTTTATTCAGAGATTCCTACAGCTTCTACAAGATTATGAAGAGAGGCAACACTTCCGGTTCTTCTTCTGCGGCAGCGGGAAGCGCGAGTGCAGCCGAATGGGCGTTTCTTCGAACGGCGGGATGGGCGAGAGCGAGTGAAGGGCGGCAATAGAGGGAACCTCTACGTCCTTGGGTTCTTCTTTCGTTCGTTGCTCAAAGATCTCCCGCAGAAGGAGCAGGAAGGCGCGGTCGACGTTCGTCGGCGTCAGCGCGGAGGTCTCGACGAATTTCATCCCTCGGGAGCGGGCGAATTCGAGGGCTTCCGGCCGCTCGGTCGCCCGCTGCACCTCGAGGTCCGCCTTGGTGCCGACGAGGACGATCGGAATGCGGGCGCCCGCGTGCTCCGCGATTTCGCCGAACCAGAAAGCTTTGGCGTGCTCGAAGGAGCGCCGGTCGGCGATGTCGAAGACCAACAGGGCGCCTTGAGCGCCTCGGTAGTACGCCTTGGTGACCGAGCGGTAGCGTTCGTGCCCGCACATGTCCCAGCACTGCAGTTTGATGTTCCGCTCTTGGAACTGAAGGGAGATCATTCCATCGATTGAAGAGAGAGCTCACCCGCAGGTGCTTGCTGGCAAAATCCGCCGGAAATGTCTGCTGAATGTTCGGATTGAAGGTGTTGCGGATGTAGCGCGAGAGGAGGTTCGACTTCCCGGCCGAGCACTCGCCCACGGTTATCACTGGAAGCAGGAGTAAGTGGATAAAGGATGGAACAGGGACAATGGGGGCACCTTTGATCACTTCATTCATCTCCATGCGGCAGCTTGCAGAAGAAAGCGAAGGAGCGGACATTCCGACGACCAGCAACTCAGAAGTTAACGAAAAGGAGTGATCGCTGGGGGCGGAGCATGAAACGCAACCTCGAAAGGCGGATGTTTGTTTTAAGTCAACGAGAAAGCGGATGCCCAAACGCCTGGCCGTCGTTCATGCCCAGCGTCCTTTTTTGTTCACCATTAAACGTTCCTTAATCTGCGCTTTCAACATGCTCACTTTACTGGTTTCGCAAGCGTCCGCTTTTTCAGACACGGGCGATGAGTCATCGAGGTGAAGGGTGATTGTATTATCACACGTGCTTTCTTTGGCGACCTGAGAAACGCGCCCAGTGCAAGCCGTTTGTCCCCGTTTATTCGCCCAGTCTCTTGGCAATGACAACGAGGACGAAAACGGGGATCATTTACGAAAAAAGAGGAACCACCGCTTCTTCTTCGGCGATTTGGGTTTTGCGGACGGTTCGAGCGGGATCGTCCGAAAGGGAGCGGCCGGCGACATTCGGTGGAGTCCCGTAAAGGGGTCGATGGACGAGTGGCCGTTGGAGAGCTTCTCGGTTGCTCGTTGCCGGCAGATCTCCTCGACCAGGCACCCGAACGCTTCGTGGACGTTCTCGCCGAGCAGGGCGGACGTTTCGACGAACTGGAGGCCGTTGGAACGGGCGAATTCGGCGGCTTCTTCGCGCTCGACCGCCCGCTTCGCCTCCAAATCGGCTTTGTTGCCGACGAGAACCGCCGGAATGCGGGCGCCCGCGAACTTCTCGACGGCCGCCAACCAGAAGGCGCCGATTTGCTCGAAAGAGCGGCGGTTCGTGAGGTCGAACACCAACAACGCGCCCTGGGCTCCGCGGTAGAACGCTTGAGCTGTCGGTCCGAAGCGCTCCTCTCTGTTCATGTCCCAGCATTCCAACACGACGCTCTCATCTTCCACCTGCATTGTGATCGTCAGGAATCGAATGAATGGAAAGAACCCACCTGAAGCCGCTTGAGCGTCCAGTCGACCGGAAAAGTCGGCAGAGCGGTGGGCGCGAAGAAGTCGTGGGTGAAACGCGAGCGGAGGTTCGACTTCCCAACGTCCGGTTCGCCCACGATGATCACTGAAAGAAGGAGAAAGAGGATGTTGATTGTGAAGCAAAGGAACGAAGAACCTTTGATCGTCTCGTTCAACCCGGCAGTCGACGAGGCGGGAGGAGCAGACGGAGCGGGCATCTCGAGCAGCCGGCAACTTTGAGTGAAGCGAACGAATGAGCGCTTCAGCGTCCGTCCGGTCGGCCGGTCGCGTCGACGGGGACGGACCGCCTCTGCAGAGCGGACGTCCGCTTTCTTTCTTCATCAACGCTAACCACCTTCGTTTCTGTTCGCACTCATCGACTTCGTCCTTATCTCTTCGTCGATGACTCAACGACGGGCTCATCCCCCCTCCACTCAATCACCAACAACCATTCCTTGTGGTCAAACCCGACGGAAAGCAGAAAGTGTTTACTTCAGTCACTGGAAACAGCACGTAGCACAATACAAAGAAAGAAGAAGGTAGTCAGTAAACACGAGAACATTCCCATGTTCGAACGCATCTGTACATCGAGGAAGAAGGGGCGAATACCAGTAAGCATTTGGGGGCAGGCAGGCAGAAGACACTCGACTTCCTTAAACATTGAGGCGAGGATCAACGAAGAAGGGCGGCCAACTCGATGCGTTTGGTCTTCACGCGCTTCACGCAGTCGCGGAGGCTGAAGTCCTCGATGCGAGCGCGCTTGTCGGCGGGCAGCTGATCGAAGACGTAGCGTTCCCACTCGTAGCACTGAAGCGGGGAATGAACAACAGGAAGAAGAAAGGAGAACCCACTTGCTGGTAGTACAAACTCTCGGCCTCCATCGCGTGTCGATTGTACGTGTTCTTGACGAGGACGTCCATCTTGTCGCGCAGTTGGGCGTGGACCTCTTCGCGCGAGCGGATGGCGATCTTGTTCAACTCGTCCGTGTTGATTTCCAGCACGTTCGCGTTGTAGATGTCCTGATCGGCGAGGATGCGCACTGCAACAAACAAGCGAAGGAATGAATGAATGAAGGGAAGGAAGGGAGGCTCACTGCACGTGACGGCGGTGCGGGAGCGAGCGGGCACGTTGTTCAGCTGGCGGACGAACTCGCGCTCGACGAATTCGCTCAGTTGGCGCCGCTCGTGGTCGTGCCGCTTGCGCATGTGCCGCTGCTGCTTCAAGTGCGACTGCATCAGCTCGCCGGACGTCCCGCTGCGCGTGGGCGGCGGCGGACGGGCGAACTGCTCGGCGAGCTTCTTTTTCGTGGGCGGCAGGGCGCTCTTGTGTTCGGCCGGCGTCCACGGCTGCTGCTGCTGGTGGAAGTCGCGGGCCCAGCGTTGCACCAGCTGCAAGCAAGAAAAAAAAGTAAATAAAAGAAGTGATTGAGGGAACTCACCATTTTCTTCAGCCCGCAATAGCCGCCCACGTCGCCCTGCTTGAAGAGCGTGCGGACGGGCGCGGAGAGCCGCTCGGGCTGCAGCGAGAAGGCGGGATCGCCGTCGCTGCCGCTCGACCGCGACATCTCGTCGGCGTTGGGGTCGGCGGGCGAGGCGGGCATCGAGGAGTCGAGCAGCGTCGAGGCGGCCACCTGCAGCGTGTGGCCCGAGGTGGACGGCAGCTGGCTGGACTCCCGCTCGCCGCGCCGCGCGGCCCCGCCGCTGCTCGTCGCCGTCGGCGTCACGTCCCGATTCTGGCGCGTGGCGCGGCGTTGCGGACGCGGCCGTTTGCTCGGCGGCTCGTCCGGTTCGTCGGGCTCGGCCGGCGTCGAGTCCCGCGCCGCATGCCGAGTCGAGGATCTGCAATCGAAGCAATTGAAAGGATGACGTTGTTTCGACGAATACAAACGCACAATCGAACATCAAATAAAACAAAGAACCACACACGAATGACCGAACGAATCGAAGGACTCACCGAGTGACTCGCGACGACGAAGTGGCGCGTTTCTCCGTCTGCCGGCGGGCCGTCCGCTTCTTCGCGTTGCCGCCGCCCTCGGCTTCGGGCGGCTTCTCCTCGTCGGCGCCGCCCTTCGGCATCAAGAGGATGCGCAGCGGCGGCACCTTGCGGCCCTCCTCGCCGCCGGCCGCCTCGTGCTGCGGCAGCGTGTGGTAGAGGCGAGACGGGCGGGGCTCGTCGTCGTCGTACGCCTCGGCTTCCATCGGTTCGTCTGAAAGCAGCAAGAAAGAAATCGAGAAAGCGAAGAGTGCGGCGCGTCCTCCTGACCGCAAATTCCGAAGGCAAACAGCACGCGTCGAAACTCCCGGCCGATCACTCCTGCCCGCTGCAGTTTGCCGTTGATTTCAGCCAATTGGCATCGGTTTCCCGGATTACTCACTTCCCACCCACCAAAATCCACTTTCTTTTTATTGCGGTAAATCGAATCAACTGCCGACTGCCCAAACATCACGTGCAAACGAAAAGAATGCCGCCCGCTCCAATCTCGTCGGTCATTCGGGCCAACGAAGGAAACGAAAGAGCGGAGTACAAAACGCCGCCCTTTCGGCTCACAACTCGGCGAATTCGGCCGTCGTCGTCGCCTCCGAATTGCACCTGCGGAGCGAACAGCGCCGACTGACCGGCCGGCCGCCTGCTCGTCGGTCGGGGCGGCGAGCGAGCGGGATGGTCGGCTGGTGGGCGGCGGGAGAAATCGGGCAACGAGCGAGGAGCGTTCGCTCGATTGACGGCGACGCCGAACGGCCTCCTCTCCGCTCCCCGCGTTGTTTCGAGCTCGCCGCCTCGTACAAATCGACGAGAAATGAGCGGCCGGCCGTCGCGCTCCCCGCCAACCGAATTTCCATTCCGCGTTTGGCCTCCACGCGATCGGCCGCGTCGATGGCCGCCGAAGAGGGTGGCGTGTCCATTAGACAGACGGGGGCGTAAACAAACGAGCGCATCAATTCGAATGGAATGGGCCGAGCGAAAAGCGAAAGAATCCATTTGCGCGTTCCCCCACCCGCCCGCCGATCGTCCCGAACGGCCCGCCGACTCACCTGCGAGAGCGGCGGCTCGTGCGCGCCGCGTGCCGCCGCCGAGGAACGCCCGCTCGTCCTCCTCCTCGTCCAGCCCGAAATCCGCTTCGAAGTCGCCGGCCGGCTGATGAAATGCGGGCGCGTCCTCGCCGCCGCCGCCGATGCTGCGGCCGAGGACGTCCGGCGGCTGGAGGATCATCGTCGCATTATCCTCCGGACTGGACTTGAACTCGTAGATGTCGTCGGCTGCCGCTGCGGCCGCCGCTGCGCTTCCGTCCGGCGGGCCCATTTGGCTGAAAACAAACACGAGATGTCAGCGTCGAGGAGAAGCTTGCGGTGAGTAATCGCGCTCCTCAAAGCCGCCCGTGTTTTGGATTTGCGACGGGTAGATGTTTTATTCCAATTCATTCCATTGCCTCAAATTACTCTCGCGCGCTGGTTGAACTCACGTTTTCCTTCTTGCACTCGAGGACTTCCGACTTCTCATCGCTTTAGAAAGGGCGCAAGGAAAGGCAAACAAAGTGCAATAAAAGGAAATTCGATTAGACGCTCAAAAACCAGCGGGAAGGACGTGCAATCGCCCCAAACGAAAACAATTCTCAGGCATTGCGGGCAGAGCGGCGGGCGGGAGCGAGTGGTGGGTGAGAAGTGGTTGTTCTGGGCAATTAGGAAGCAGCAGGAAAAAAGCGGTGTGTAGCGAGCCGAAGGTAAGCGGGCGGATGAGTGGTAGAGGAAATTGCGGCGGTTACCGAAGGATACGACCAGTAGATTAGTGAGTAAAATATCCAGATTATCATTGTGTTTCCGGTTTGCCCTCGCTTTTACGCGAAGTGTTTTGCGTTGGCCGCTCGTTGTGCACCTATTCGCTCGCATTCGCAAAAAACGTCTCTTATCCGCAAGAAGGACCGCGTGTTCCAGAAACCGAGCGGATTAGGAGGCGAAATGCGTGTGTGCTCGTGCCCACAAGAATCCAAATGCTTCTAATCCCCCGTTCTCCCCGTTCGTTTGCTCGCTTTTCGTGTTCGAAAAATGGATTTGAAGGGCGGTTTTTGAGTTCCAAACGTTTCGATTCGAAGGAACATCTCGAGGAGTTTTAAATCGAAGAAATCCATCCGTTGGCTGCCAAAAAGAAATGCAGGAAGGTCGACAACGGTCGGAGGGAGAAGCTCGCGAAAAGAACTCTCCGTTTTGTCGTTCGCTCTCGATCGGCGGACGCCTGGTTCGATTTTCGCCCACCGGGCGTCGGCGAGCGGAAGGAATGCGACAGTTCGCAATGATAACCTTCGACAAGCCGCCCGCCTGCCTGCCCGCACGGTCGACGATCGGTCGACTGTCGTCGATAATTGGCGTTTTTTCAAGCGAACGGTTTTGAAAATTTAGTGCTGTGCAAGACTATCTTGCTTCAATCTTTTTACTGCTGTTGTGCGTCACCTTCCAACTATATTTTGCTTCAGGTATTCACGATGGGGACCAGCAATGCTGAAAAGCAGATTGTATTCCTGCATTCCCTTCTCGTGACAGACAGAGAGCGCGAAAGGGCGAGCAAAAAGGCGGCGAAAGGTGTTTTTGCTCGCAATTGAGGGCACGTGATTCGTTCTTCGTTCGAAGGAAAGGAGGGAATGAAGTGGGAGACTGGCAGAGAGGAATTAGAACGGTCGGTGGTTTGCGAACGTTTGGTGCGAATCAATTTGCGGGATGCGCTGCTGCAATTTTTGCCTGAAGCGGCCCGACACTGTCTCTTCGCCTCTAATTAATTTTGGGCTGACGGTTCGGTTGCCATGCGCTGTGCCCTCGTCCCTCCCTCCTCGCTGGCCCACGAACGGCCGTCTTTCCGGTGCCCATTTTAATTGAAGCCTTCCCCCACTCGTTGGCCGAGTGGAGAGCGTTCATGTGGGGTTGTCCCCGTGCTCACCTCAATCCGTGCGATGTGCCGTCGACGATCTCCTCGCTGCCCACCTCCAGCTCGTGGCCGTGGGCGTGCGGGTCGTCCGTCTCCATCGGCTGGTGGCCGCTGGAGTCGGCGGTCGGCGTGGACATCCGAGAGCGCTCGTCTTTTGGGTCGATCGAAGAGGATGGCCGCCTGAAATTCGTGATCGCCGTCAATGGCTCGCATTCTGCTGGGCACG
Source organism: Aphelenchoides fujianensis (assembly GCA_024699865.1). Lineage (NCBI taxonomy): Eukaryota > Metazoa > Nematoda > Chromadorea > Rhabditida > Aphelenchoididae > Aphelenchoides > Aphelenchoides fujianensis. The sequence continues at coordinate 243,525 of JAMPIO010000156.1, read as the reverse complement.
CTCGCTTGCACGGAACAATTCAATAATTAGCGGGATATTCGCGTAATTCTACTCCGTTCACGGCCCACACCCACTGCATACTTCAAGCGATTTGGATGCCGTCGAATCCGCATTCCAATGCCGCCGTTTCCGTCGATTTCTGCGGAAATCTCCGGTTTTCCGCTCGTCGACGAGAAAACACGTGAGCTCGCCGGCAAGACGCGCAACTTTCGTGCGCGGCGGCGAGCGCGACCGACGCGAAGACTCGCGCGCGTGCAGCAGAAGACGGAGGGGAGGACGGAGCGGAGCGCAGGGGAAGCGGGGCGATTGCTCGCCGTCTGAAGTGAGCGATTATTACGCGCAGGTGGAGCGAACAGGCGATGTTCCCTCTTGTTTCGTAGGCAGAAACAAGAGTAATTTTGGCCAAAGCGAAGAATCACGTGACCAATCGATGAAGAGGGGGTACCGAATTGCAGATGAGCTCGCGCTTTCTCCCCCATGCGAGAGATCGTGTTGTTTTGATCAAGCGAGAGGTGCTTGTCGAATGAGAAGAGCGAAGCTTGCTCGTGAGAACCGATCGAATGAATCATTCGGCAATCGATCCGCCTTCAATCCGATCAAGTGGGAAATTATCGATCGCTCTGAACGCACCCGTAGCCAGCGGGAAGAGCGATTGGGAAGCGTCAAGCAGAAGTCACGGGATCTAAACGCACAAGAAACACAAACAAGAAGCACTTGAAGGCATCAAATACAAACGAAAAGAAGAATGTTCCACTTACATTTCGACAAGTTCACCGACTGTTTGCAATCAAACCGCCATGTTTGGTTTGGAACCACGGAGTGTGCACCCAATTCACTCTTGTTTCTCTCCAGCTACAATCTTCACACATCCAAGAATCCAGAAACGAGCGGAAGAATCCGATAACCGAGTGAAGTAAGAGCGTGTGCGCAGAGTCACCACTCGCCATCGATTCCACCCAAAAAGGCGCAGTTTCCACGCGGCGGAAGCCGGACGGCAAGCGAAGTCGGGCGGTTCGCCCTTCGAGGCGGCGAGATCGGCGGGATTTCGGCGTCGACGGCCTCCAGCTGGCCGCCCGATCGACGACCTTCGGCTCGCCCGGGAGTCTCGCCGCTTCTTCGGCGGACACGTGCGTTTGCCTCCTCGTTTGTCGGGCGAAGGTTTGATTTCTTTCATTTGTTTCTATTTGTTTGTCCGTTTGCAATGGAATTTGTTCTTTGTTTAGATTATATTGAGTGGTTTGCCGTTCGTTTAGCTCTCCGGTTGGCGGATGAGCGGAGAATAATTGACAGAATTCCCACACAAATTTCTGTCGTTTTTTCGTCCTAAACAAGCGTTCTGCTTGTTTCTGCTGACCGGAGCGAGTAGAATTGCGGCCATCGACGACACGCATCTTCTTTCTGCTGCTCATCCGCCGCGAAAGAAACCGGCCGGACATTCGTCTTCGGATCCCTCCGCACGGCCCGCAGTTCCTCATCCGCCCGCCCGCCCGCCTCGCCGTGCGGCCGGCCGGCTGTCCGCCGCTCCCGACGGCATTCGGCGCGTTGCCGGCGGGATTCGAGGCGGGCGGACGGGCGGCGAAAACGCCGAAATTTTGTCGTTTCGGAGAGAAGCCGCCCGCCCGCCCGCCCGGCCGCCCGCTCGAACGGACAACAAACAAGCTTGCGGGCGGGCGGCCGAAAACGTGTTGAATTCGGGGGCTCGATTGCGTGTCCGTTTCGTTTCGCTCGCTCGTTTTGTTCGTTCGTTCGTGACTCACAACTCGTCGCAACTCGCAGCTCGAACCCGATTGCCCGTCGGCTCCCCCCACGAGCCGCCCGTTGATCCGCCCGCCGACGACGACCCGCGGCGAGCCGACGAGCGGGTTCTTCCGCCTTCCAACGTCCTCCTTATCGCTCACACGCGGGCCGCATTGATAACCGGGGGTTCCGGTCAGAAGAGGGGGGCGTCAAAATGATGAATCGTTTTGGTCGCCCCCGCAATCCACTCGCTCGTTCGTTCTTTCGATTTCCTGCGGGTTCAGCCAACGCCGACGAGAAGCGTTCGATTCCTTCGCTTCGCGTTGTGATGCGCAAACCGGCGCTTTGGAACGGGTTCTGCGCGTCCTCTTTTCGTCTCGTTCGCGCCGTCCGTCGACCGCCGCCGATCAAGCGGCTCGCTTTCGTGGGCGTTCGTTTGGAACACTGGCTGTTGCTCCGCTGCTTCTTCGTTTCGTTCGATCGACGCGGTCGGCGGTCACGACGGCCGTCCATTGTTCTCGTCGCTCGATTGGTGATCGGGGGGCTCGCTTCAACGGATTAGAGGCCACGGTAAACGAGTGGGGGCTCGCGAAGTTCACCTTCGACGAGCTTCTCGTTCACTTGACCTCTTGTTCGCACTGTCGAGACATTACTCTTTACCGACGTCTACTTGTACCATCGATCCCCTCCGATTCCTGCCGTTCGAGACGAAGAAGAAAACGTCGACGTCTCGATCCGCGAGAATTCTTTCGCGGATCTCCCCGCTTCTCGCTCGTCGGTTGACGCTGATCGAAAGCGTCGTGATTGCGCCGCTTCTGATGGACGCCCGCCGTCGATCGACCCACTTTCCGTTTTTTCGCCCAAATCCCCCCGCTTCCGCTCGCGTCCTTGATCGTGAAGCTTTTCTGGAGGACGCAAGCGGGGCTTTTCGCTGCTCGTTCCTTTCATTGTCAAATGGGGCGCATGTGGACGTCGTTTTGCTTTGATTTGGAGGTCGCGAGCCGCCGAGTGAGCAGTCGGCGAGGACGGGCGGACGGAAGGTGATCCAAGGGTGAGCAGAGACATTCGAACGGTGGAAGCATGGGCAAAAAACACCTGCCACAATCTTCCGATCGAAATCAGCCGGTCTTTCGGGCTTTTACAACAACAAACCCTTCGATGCTTCCTGCTCGCAAATAGAACCGCCAAAACGAGCGACTGCGCACAGCTTCGGGTTCTCGCTCACGTGAAATCCGCTCTCGCCTTTCGGGCTTTGCGCTCGCTCCTCCCAAACGAGTCCTTTTTGGTTCATCGTCGATCGCTCGAGACTGCGCGAGTTTTAATTTCACGCGCGGCTCTCGCCTCGTTTGGACTCCGCTGTTTGTAGCTGGAAGTTCGAGATTGCGAGTCTAAGCAATGGGTTTTTTCCCACGCCGACTTCAAAAATCATCTGCCTTCTGTCGCCTACAGAAAAAAGACTCGAACTTTCGTTGCACTCTTGCCTTCTGCCCGCCGCCGTTCAATTACCGCCCTTTCACTCGTCCCCGCCGACGATGAATTGGCCGTTGATTTCGGCCCCCTTTTTTCGCCAACGAGGGCCTCCAGTTTCTGTTTTTTGAGCCGTCGGCCCTCACGCCGCGGCCCAACGAGCGGCTAATTAGCCGAAAACGCGGCGTTTGTTTGGAACGGCGGCGGCCATCTGCGGGCGGCGACGAAATTCAATATTTTTTTTGTCGTTCTTTTTCGGCTGGAATGCGCACGTCGACGAGCGGCCGGCTTCGTTTTTGCGCGTCGCTCATCTTTTTCCCGTTTCTGCTGACGATGGCGGCGTTCCCGCGAGCACGCAGCAACTTTTCGCGCTTCCAAACATCACCTGCGCCGCCTTCGAATTCCAAACTGCGTTCTTTGCGTTCCAAAAGATCGCCAATTACGCACTGGGGGGACGAAGAAGCCATCGGGAGGGGCCGCTGAAGGGCTCCGCCGTCATTCATCCGCCGCTTTTGGCTCATCGGTTTACGCACAACGCTCGCCCTTCTGCAGCCCCCGCTTGCAGTTCGTGGATTCATTTCGGTTTTGTTTGCGCACTTGCCGTCGCCGTCGTCGCGAATTCGAGCGGCGCGGCAAACGACCGGGGCGGAAATCCAGCGTGCGTGTTCCGGCCGGCCCCGCCGACTGCAAACTCTCACCGCTTTCCGGGAAACGCGCGTTTCCATTCGTTGATTTCGTCCACGTCCACGCAGATCGTTTATTTTTTTTGCAGCGGATGCACGACGAGAGCAACTCGAGCGGCGGCGAGGAGGAGGCGGCCGGCCGACGGCGCTCGCCCGCCCAAAATCTGGACCCCCACCTCGTCGTGATCGTCAAAACGTCGACCGGTCGGTTTACACGCGGCCGTTTGTTTATTCCTCGCCCACTTGCAGGCTTCGGCTTCAACGTGAAGGGCCAAGTGAGCGAAGGCGGCCAACTGCGTTCGATCAACGGCGAGCTCTACGCGCCCCTTCAACACGTGAGCGCCGTGCTGCCGAACGGCGCCGCCGAGAAAGCGGGCCTGCTGCGTGGCGATCGGATTCTCGAAGTGTGAGTTCCCCCTCGTTCTCCTTCATGCTCTCTTCTCGGTGCAGCAACGGCGTGTCGGTGGAGGGCGCCACCCACCGGCAGGTCGTCGAGTTGATTCGGCAGGGCGGCGACCGCCTCCAGCTGGTCGTCCTCTCCGTGGGCGCCGAGTTGTTGGACGAGGAGATGTTCGCGGACGAAAGCATCCCGCAGTTCAAGCACGACTACTCGGACAAACGCTCCCTTCCGATCACCGTCCCCAGCTACCAGCAGGTGGACGCCCCCACCGAGCGCTTCATCGTCTACAACATCCACATGGCCGGCCGCCACCTGGGCTCTCGGCGCTACTCGGAGTTCGTCCAGCTGAACAAGCTCCTAAAAGAGGAATTCCCCGACTTCTCCTTTCCCAAACTGCCGCGCAAGTGGCCCTTCCGACTGAGCGACCAGCAGGTGGACTCCCGCCGGCGGATGCTCGAGAACTACCTCGAAAAGGTGTGCACCGTGAAGGTGCTGGCCGATTGCGACATCATGCAGGCAAGTTCCCTTCTTTCGATTGCATTCCGTTGATTGCTGCTCGTCTTCAGGACTTCCTAATGGAAGAATCCCAACCCTCGTCGTGTGCGGTGGACGTGAACATTCGCGTCCTGCTGCCAAACAACAACTCGATTCCGCTGACCGTGAAGCGCTCCAGCGACACGACCGTCGTGTTCGGCATGCTGATCGACAAGCTGGGTTCGTTCTTCCCTTCTCTATCCACTTATTTCTTCCCGTAGGCCTGAGCAAAGAAGCCGCCCAGTACTGCGGACTGTTCGAAATGATCGACAACACGTTCGAGCGGCGGATCTCCGCGCGCGAGTGTCCGCACAACATCTACATTCAGAACTACTCGTCGGCCGCCTCCTCCTGCCTGCAGCTCCGCAAGTGGTGCTTCAACGTGGACACCGAGCGGAAGCTGTGCGCCAAGGACGGCGTCTTCAAGAAGCTCTGCTTCTACCAGGCCGTGAACGACGTCAACTCGGGCGCCATCGCCGTCAAGGAGCGCATGTACCAGCTGAAGGCGTGGCAGACGGAGGAGCGCTGCGATGAGGTGAGTTCTTTCCGCACATTTCTTGCATTCTCCTCGTTGTTCAGTACCTGGAGGCCGTCCGCTCGCTGCCGGGCCACTCGGAGGCGCGTTTTCCGACCGCGGAATTCAGCACGAAGAGCAAAACGGGCCTCATTGCGATCACGGCCGACTTCCACAAGCTGCACCTCCATCTGAAGTACGCGCAGAGCGGCAAGGTTCGTCCACTCCACTCCTCGCGTAGTTCAATTCGTTCTCGTTGGATTGCAGGAGAAGACGATCGACGTCGAGTGGGGCCTCATTGCCGACTACTCGCTCTCTTCCGATCAAATGTCCATGCTGATTCGAATCAAAAAGAACGAGCAGGTGGAGGACCTCCTCGTTGCGTCGGAGTACGCCGAGTACCTCTACGACGTCTTCGGTCGCATCAAACACGAACGAGACGCCGCCGCCAACGGGAACGCGGCGATCTCCGACTTCTCCGAGGTTTCCCTCGACTCCTGATCGTTTCTTCCGTTCTTTCACTGTTGCCTAATTTATTCCCGTCTGTATTCTCTGGTCACACACTGCAATTTCGTCCCTTCTCGCATTTATCCGACTGTTCCTAATCCAATAGACGTCTTGTCGCCCGTATGTCGAACAAACTCGTCCCTCCGTTTGCCATCGTCTACAGAACAAAAAATACTGGTCCTCCTAGCAAAAGAACAACTCTCTTCCATCTGATGCCCCACACACGTGTAAATACCCGCTCTCTGCATAATAATCCGCCGTATTCGTTTGTTTGCCTTCGCTTCTCATCGATCGCCAGTCAGTCATGTCCCAATTTCCTAACGTCCCTTTCCTGATTTCTTGGTTGCCAGAAACGAGCATAATAAAACGTGTGAAATGATCGAGCGGACGTGCGGATTGAACCACGCAATGAATCAACGGAACGTAAACAACCGGTCGGCCGGCTGACTCACGAGCCGTCCGCTCGCTAATCTCCCGGCCGGAAGCCGCTGGAGGGCGGGAAGACTTGACGCGGCGGCGGTCGCGTGTTGCGGCTTCCGTTGGATCGGCGGCGGCTTCGGTTGGCGGCCAGAAACACGCGCTCCATCTACCGGCTACTCGAAAAAAGAGGAAGGGAAGATGGACACGACGACCACGCCCGCCCCTCCGGTGCCGCCGGTGCCGATCGTCCCCACGCGCAACGCCCTGAAGTCCGTCCTCCTGCTCACGCTCTTCTTCGCCACATTCCTTGCTTCCATCGTGAGTTTCCTTCGATTCCTTTGTTCAGTTTGTTGCCCAGCACGTTTATCACGTAGTCTTGTTCAAGGAGCAACTATTTACCCAACAATTATTCCATTTCTCCTCGTTCTACATCCTTCTTTTCCAGTCGGCGCTGATCCTGAAACGCGCGGCCCGTCACTCGTCGTCGCCGCACAGCCGCGCGGCCACCGCCTTCTCGTTGATCTCCTGCTTCGGCGGCGGCGTCTTCTTGGCCACGTGCCTGATGCACCTGCTGCCCGAGTCCATGGAACAGATCGAGAAGGCGCAGAAGCTGATGGACTGGAAATCGGACTTTCCGCTGGCCGAACTCATGATCTCGCTCGGCTTCATGTTCGTGCTGACGATCGAGCAGGTGGGATCACTCAGTCGCCTTCTTTTCGTTCATTTTCTTGAGGTTTAGGCGGTGATCTTCGCGCACGAACGCGAGTGGATCGGCGGCGGCCATCAGCGGCTGATGCACGACGACGAGCCGCCGGCCGCCGCTTCGGTCGCGAGCGTCGAGGTCGTTCCGGCCGAAGGAGCGGACGAGTCGGCCGTCGTGGAGGACGAGCATTTCGAACACGAAACCCACTCGACGATGCGCGCCCTCCTGCTCGTCCTGGCGATCTCGCTGCACGCCGTTTTCGAAGGCCTTTCCGTCGGGATGATCGTCGACGTTGCCGCGTTGCTGCAGGTTCCACTCATATTTTTTCTTTCGTCCATCAATCGAGTGTTTGTTGCAGATCTGCGGCGCCTTGCTGATTCATAAGGTAGTCATCGGAATTTCGCTGGGTATTCGGTCGGTGATCTGCTTCGATCCAACAACTTTCTTCTGTTTGCAGGTTGGTGCAGAGCAAAATGCGGCCGCGCACTGTGGTCTTCTGCTGCCTGCTGTTCTCCGGCCAGATCCTCATCGGCGGCTTCGCGGGCCTCGGCATCATGAAGGTGCTGAATGCGGAGTCGCGCGGCGTCGCCACGTTCATCAGCGGGATCCTGCAGGTTTCTCTTGTCCTTCCATTCCTCCAGCATTCGTTCGGTTGCAGTCCTTTGCCGCTGGAACCTTCCTGTACATCACTTCGTTCGAGATTCTACCGCACGAGCTGAACAAAAAGGGCTACCGACCGCTGAAGATGGTCACCCTGATGGCCGGCTTCGCGCTGATCACGCTCTTCATCATCGTCTTCCCAGATGCGGACGACACAGATGGAGTGCACAGCGACGACCTGGGGATGCGCTTCTACTGAATCCTCTCTTTTACTCTGCTTAGTTCTCGTAGTTTCCACTCACTGTCTGCCTTCAATCCTTGCCATTCCTTCCGCTCAATCATTCACGGCATTTCCTGTTCTCTCGTACTCACTTTCCAGCCCGATGCCCGCCCGTCTGTCGTACACGGGTCTCGATCAAAGGAACCGTTCGTTTTGTAGAGCTTCTTGTAGCCTTTTTTCATTGTGCAATCCTCTTAACGCTTTTTCCATCAACCAAAAAGCAAGCGAACGGTTTTCTTACCTTCCACTCGGTCGAGAATAAAGAAATTCCTTTCGTTGATCCGTCGGCTTTGGTTCGACCGAGCAGTTGCTCTGTGCATTGCCAACGCTACTTTTCATTCTCTTGTTGTTCCATCGTTCTATCTCGTTTGCAGGCCCGATGGGCGTCACTTGAGGCCGGCGGACGTCCAGCACGTGCTCCCGGGTCGGTCCTTCCGTTCGTTCGGCCCCGCAATGATCGTTTGGCTCACGATCCTCGCGGTTCTCGCAGCCACCTGCTACTTCGTCTACCAGTGAGCACCTTCCTTTCATTCATTGTTTCCTCTCGCTCTGCAGGTACATCAACAACGTCCTTGCGGTCCTGGTGGGTCGCTTCTTCAAGTGCAAAAATGTCTCGCTGCACGGCGTCTCGTTCCTGCGAGTCGGTCACGCCAAACTGCAGTACGAGTGCTACGACGTGGAGCTGCAGAACATCCGGCTGCGCTTCACGATGTTCAACTTCGAGGCCGCCAGCCGACTCTTCCACCTGTCGGTGGGCGATGTGCGCGTAGAGAAGCGGTCGAGTGCCGCCGAACGGCCGCGCGCCTCCGCGCCGCCCGCCCGCGAGGTCGACGAGCCGGCCGAAGAAGAGGTTTTCGCCGAAGAGACGTGAGTTCAACTCCGAAGGCTCCGTTGGTTCATCCCGAGTTGATTGCAGCGATGCGAGCTCGAAGACGCCGAACCGGAACGTCGCCCGTCTCTTCTACTGCCTTCAGTACGTGAACGTCCACGTGGGCGCCGCCCGCATCGTGCTGCTGGACGACGTGCCCGACTGCCTGCTGCACGTGACGCTCGAAGGCCTCCACTTGGACACGTACCGCGACCGCGAGGGGCTCCAGCTGGAGCTGCAGTTCAAGCTCGTCCAAACGAAGCTCTTCATGCGCAATCCGCTGAAACGCGTCTCGCTGCTCGACTTCCAGCTGGCGGGCGCCGTTTCGGTGGACGTGGCCGAGCGGGCGCAGCGCGTCAAGAAGCTCGGCCTGAAGCTAAAGAACACGAAGATCTCCGTTTCCGACCGTGAGTTCTCTTTCGATTCAACCGAATTCCCTCGATTGTTGCAGTGATCTTCGAGTACGTGCTCCTGCACCCGCCGAAGCGACGATCCGCCGCGCGCTCCTCCTCCACTTCGTTCTTCACCCGCTGCCTGGAGCAGTGCCCGACGGTGGACGTCGACCTCGACTGCTTTACCGTCGAATTTGTTGCGGTAGTCGGGGCGAACTCGACGCGCACGCTCTCCGCCCAGCTGCAGAAAATCAAGGCCGATTTCAACGCGAAAAATCGAAGCGGCGTGGCGAAATTCGGCGATCTGCACATCGGCGACCATCAAGCCTCGTCGCAGTTCAAGTGCATTCAATTCCTGGTGGCGTTGAATCGTCGGGGTCGGCTGTCCACGGGCGCCGTCGATCGGGACATGAGTTTCGACGCGGATGACGCGGCCGCCGACGAGTTCGACGCGAACGGCGGCTCCCACTCGATGGTCGAAGTTCGGTTGGGGAAGCCGCAGCTGGATTTGTACAAGTGAGCTCTTCTTTCGATTGCTTCCACTCGTTCTCTTCAGCTACGATCTTGCATGGTGGATGGATTACATTCGAACACAACCGCTGGCCGAAATCCGCGCGTTGCTCCGCCGACCGGCCGCCCCGCGGATTCCCGCGACCCAACGCTTCCCGCCCGCCACCCCGAAGGTTGAGGAGGCGGAAGCGAGGACGGCCGTCTTCTTCCAACTCGAACTCACCGGTCTCCAGTGCCTGCTGCGAGTGCGCGACGGGCCCGTCATCGTGGTCGGGGTGGAGACGGCCGAGTTGAAGGGCGATCACGTGCGTTCACCCACTTCCTTCTTCCTTTCAATCCTGTTCGTTTAGCGCTTCCAATCCGTCGAGTTCGGAGTGGAGTCGTTGTGGTGCCACCGCTCGCTGCAGACCGAATTCCCGCGCAGTTTGTCGCAGTTGAGCTTCGAGCAGCACACCTTCGGCACGACCGTGGCCATCGGAGCGGGCTGTGCGCAGGTGAGCGCTGTTTGAGGGAGGGATGAAAGGAATTCTTCTTGCGCGTTTGCAGTTGACTCGTCCGTCCCGCTATTCCAATCGAGTGCAGATTTACGTGCAGCTGGACGAGTGCCAATTCGAGTGGGAGGACGCCGTCATGCGGCATCTCGTCGAGTACATCCGCCTCTTTCGGACGCCCGCCAAAGCGAACGTTCCGTCGGCCAGCGGTGAGCTCCTTCCTTCTTTCGTTGATTTCTTGTTCGTTCCGCAGAGCTCCCGTCGAAGCACTCCAGCGAGCAGCCGGCGGAGGAGGCGCGGCCGAGGGTCCCGCTGGAGATCCACGTGCAGCTGGCCGCCAAAAAGCTTTCGCTCTTCTTCACCGCCAAGAACTCGGCGTTCATCGTCGCGTCGATCGCCAGTTTGCGGGTGGACTTCGAGAATCGCTTCACTGCGCTCTCGCCGCCCCCGCCGACCTCCGCGGCGTCGTCGACCGTCGGGCCGCCCGCCGACTTCGCTGCCGAGCCGCCGGCGAGCTCCTCGACGGCCGCCGCCGCCACGTTCACGGTGAACACGACGATCGACGGCGTGCGGTTGGGGACGGGCGAACTCGACCATCGACACCCGCTCCCGTGCTGCTGGTGGACGGGTCCTCGCCGAATCCACGTGGTGGAGGGCGGAGGCTGCGCGCGGCTCTCTGTCCGCTTCGTTTCGCGGCCCCAAGCGCGCGTGTTGGTCATCGAGGCGGCCGATTCCTTCGACTTGTGCTGGTCCCCGCTCGGCTACGCGGTCTTCTACGAGGTGCTGAGTTCGTTCCGCCAACTCCTCCGCCTGCTCCGCCGCGAGCGCCCGCCGGCCGCCGCCTTTGCCGCCACTTCGACACCCAACTCCTCGGCTGCCTCCTCGCCGCCTCCGGTGCCTCCGCCAGCCGCTCCTCCGCTGGACATTCGAGTGCGCTCCGAACACCCGGTGGGCGTCGACTTCCAGCTGCCCCGCGACCGCCTCATGCGCTGGATCACCCCGTCGCTGCAGTTCGAGCGGACGTCCGGCGGCGCCATTCGCTTAGCGGCTCCCACGTTCCTGCTGGAGCTCGACAATCACATCATCATGACGTTGGAGGTGGGTTGAGAGGATCGAGTGCTTCTTCCATTTGTTTCGTTTAGTCCCCGTGCTTCGAACGTCGCCCGATGGTCGCCGCCATGGACCTCGCCCGGCGGGACTTCAAGAAGCGGGCCGATCGGACGAATCGCTGCTGGACGTGGTCGACGAAGGCCCTCGAACTGTCCTTCCCGTACGGCTACAACTTTGCGGCCGCCTACGAAGAGATCGTCAACGCGTTCAAGTGGATGAAGCGAGTGCATCGGGACGGGCGACAAGCGGCCGGAGCAGAGGAATCGGCCGTCGTTCAAGAGTCCCCGCTGCCCTCCGATCTGAACATCGTGATCCAAACGGCGACCTTGAGTTTGGAGGACGACCCGTTCGAGAGCCGCCTTCAGCTCGCCTACGAGACCGCCCTCGACGAAGCCTTTGAGCGGGAGCGGCGGCGACAGATGCTCGACGCCAAAGTGGAGCAGCTGAAGCGGGAGGACCCAACGCTCTCTAGTGAGTCTTCCTTTTCGTTCATTCGCTGATCAACAGTGCTGCAGAGTCGAAGGTAGACGCGTTGTACCAGTCGCTGGTCAAGAAGGACGCCCAGATCTACGTGGAGCGCATCAACAAACTCAAGAAGCAGAACCAACGGCACCTGCTTGCGTGGCAGCTGAAGAACTTCGATCTGAAGGCGTTCGCCGACCGCTCGCTGCACGGCAAGGAGAACGTCGTGCGCTGCATTCGGACGTACAATCCCGAGTCGTTCGTCCACTCCTCGTCGTTCCCTTCCCATCAATCCAACGATTGCAGGGCGTTCCCGACGGACGGAATGGAGTTCTCCATCCTGTGGGCGCGGGACGTGGTGCTGGACGTGGGCGAGAGTCGAATTCAATTCCGCGACTACCCGCTGCTCTACCAGCACGTGCAGGACGCCCACTTCTGGGGAACGTTGTGCGGGGCGGAGCAGTCGGCCGGCCAGCGGTCGATGCGCGAGACGCTCGTCGAGCTGCCCGCTCCATGGGGCACCTACCGGCTGGAGCGGAACATGTGCCCGCTGAAGTTCTACTACGATCTGGAGTGCGAGATCACCGACTTCCGGACCACGTACGGGCCGTGCTGGGAGCCCTGCTTGTCGATGATTTCGTTGTGTTGGCGACTGGTGAACGCGCCCAGCCGCGATCCCTCGTCGCCGTTGGCCTTTTGGGACAAAATTCGCCTCCTCCTCCACGGCCGCTTCCTGATGTTCACGAAGCGTCTCTCCACGTCGATGTTGGCCTCACGTTCGTCCCCTCCTCGATCTTCCGGTTGATGCTCTCGATGCTTGCAGCGGATCCCTACAACGACACGGAGCTCGTGGAGATCTCGTGGGAGAACTTCGAGTTCGAGTGGCTCACCGGCGAGTTTCGCATCCACACCGACCTGGACGCGTACATCCGAACGGCCAGCAAGTACGACGACTCCCGCCTCCTCCATCTGCCCCAACTGAAGTTCTTCATTCAACTCAACTGGGCGTGCATGAACGACCAACACGACCACCATTCGGTAGGTGCATTCGAGCGATTCGGGGGATGAACGAAAGGATTGCAGGTCCATCCGGTCGCCCCGAACAAACTGCCGGACTACACGACGAACGGCGGCCACGACTCCTACCGCGCCTTCCGCTCCTCCCACTTGGACGTGGTGCTCCAGTTCGAAGTGAAGCCCTACCAGTCGAACGACAACCAATGCCCGCAAATTCTCTTCTACTCGAACACCTTCAAGTGGCTTGAAGTGATGAAGAACACACTTACGATGGTCAACCGGCCGATCAAACGCGGCAAAATCTTCAACGAAGTGGGCAGTCGGCGGCAGCAACTCTCTCGGCACTTCAAGCAAGTGGAATCCTTTCGTTCATTCGTTCAATCAATGGTTGCAGAAACATCCAATTGAACCTCACCCTTCCGCGTTTCCTCATCTCCTACTGGATGTCCTTCTCGTCGTCGTACGGCTTCCGCACGATCAGCGACTCGTTGTGTTTAACCTCCTCTTTGGTGCTCCACTCGCCCACCCACTCGGCCAGCGGCCCGTCCACGAGTGCCCAGCCGACAGGCGGCGAGGGAGCGGACGGCGTGTTGCGGAGATCGCGGACTGCCTGGAAGGTTTCGCACGTCTCGGTGCAGCTGGAGAACGCGCAGGTCCACTTGTACGGCGAGACGAGAAGTTCGCCTTCTTTTCGGCTTTCATTCGATTGATCCCCGTCGTTCAGAACCGACCACCTCGCAGACGAACTTCGCGGACAGCGACGAGTCGTTCTTCATCGGCCTCTCCCGATTGAATTACGTGCGCGAGTCGAAGGCGAACAAGGTGGGCGTTCATCCCTTTCTTCTCTCAATCCTCCAGCTTCCAGTTGACGACGAGTGTACTCGCAAAACACAAGCGAACGGCCTCCTACTCGGCCAAGGGCGCGAACACTTCTCGGAACGGAGTGGAGGCGTCGGGCGGAGCGGCTGGGGGCGCGAAGGACGCCCCGCCCACCGCCGTCCATCGCCTCACGATCCACGACTTCCGCGCCTCGTGGACGGCGGAGAACCGCGACACGTGCCTGGCGATCGCCGACGGCGTCCAAAAGGCGTACCTCCTGCGCAAAGTGTTGAGCAACGACGCGATGAAGATGTTCCAGGTGAGCTCTTCCTCTCCATCCACTCCTCCACTCATGCCTTCCTCGTTCAGTTCTCCGAGCCGGACGTGCAACAGTTCGAGAACTTCGTCCAAAACAAGAACCGGGCGGCGTTTGCGGAGCGATTCGAACAGCGGCGAGCATCGAAGACGTTCGTTCTCTCCTCAGGATTCCGTTGAGTTCATTCCCTTACTGCTTGCAGCTCGAACTTCACCTCGCCGCCCACCTCGAACGCATCGCCGGCCAAAGGAGGCGATCCCGGCGCGTTAGGCACCGTGGAGGAGTCGGAGGCGATGCTGTGGAAGTTGATCAACGAGGCCGAAACGAACCTCGTGGCGTACAGCGAGGAGACGGTGGAGCCGCCCAACAACTCGCTGCTCGGCATGGCGCTGTGCACGACCGACGACGTGGTGTTGACCAACTGGCAGGGTTCGCATTCCTCTCTTTCTTCCATTCCTTTGTTCGTTTGTTTCAGTCGACCTTCTGAACAGCCAGATGGTGCTGAAGGGCCACGAGACGGACGGCTTCATCCTTGTGTCGGCCGCCCGCGCGTCGATCACCCAACGCTTCCACGTGCCCGTGTGGAAGGACGCCCAACTGCTGCTCAAGCGCTCGTTCACCGCCCTCCTCAGCGGGATGCAGTACTTCGCCCCACTGTCCATCGGCTTCGCCGCCCTCCCGCCGCCGCCGCTCGTCCATTCCTCCAGTGCCTCCACGCTGAATTTGGAGGCGACGGGCGGCGAACAGGAGCGACCGGCCGACGGGGCGCCCACTCGTGCCCGCCATCGCCAATTCCAATGGTTGACGCGCGACATCATCGAGGAGAAGAACCCCGCCGTCCCGAACGACAAGATCAACAACTACTCGTCGTCCGGCGAGGCGGTCGGCGGTGTGGTCACCAGTGAGTTCTCCCGAGCAGAGTCCAACGATCCCCGCTTCCAGCCACCTCTACTCAAGCGGACCGCAAGTCGTCGTTCCGCGACGCCTCCAACGAAGTGACCACCACGTGTCAGCTGCAGCGAGTCGCCTCCCGCTGCTCCTGCCAGCTCTTCTTCTGCTACTACTCGGATTTGATCAACATGGAGAAGTTTGAGGACTTCGTGGTGCCGCAGCTGGGCGACGAGCAGAAGGACGAGTCGCCCTACGGTTCCCGCCGAGAGGACGTCGACTGCTTCACGTTGAAGCACAACATGCTCGAGGTTTCGACTAATGCGGAGCAGTACCGAGTGATCCTTGACGTGAGTTTTCTCCTCCACTCCCCCCGAATCAATCGATTGACCGTTCAGATCGTGAACAACCTCGTCCTGTTCGTGGACCCGAAGAAGAAGAAGGCGCAGGAGCGACGCCGCCGCCTTTGGTTCGAGCTGGTCCGGAAGGCGAAGGCCGAAGTGAAGATTTGCGTCCAAAATCGGCAGAAAGAGCTGCGCGAACTGGGCGCCGTCATTCGCGGCCTGGAGCGGCAGTCGTTCTACCTCAACAAGCAGATCCAGCAACGACCAAACGACCTCGCGTATGTCCACTTCATTTCATTGATCAACACACGAATGCTTTCAGGCTCTCGGCCGAACTGGAGTCGCTGCAGGCGGAGGTCGACGAGCAGAAGCGCAAGCAAATCGGCCTCATCGACGACCTCGCCCAAACGATCAGCGTCTTCAAGGAGAAGACCGTCGATGAGCAAACGGAAGAGCATCGTCGTTGGCGTCACGACCAACAGCAGCAGAACAACACAACGGAGGAGGAGAACGTGATCGAAATTGCGCGTCGCTTCGAAGTTTGCTTCGAGGATTGCGTTTGGCGGCTGACCGAACACGACGGCCAGATTTCCATCACCGAGGTGCAGATCCGCAACTTCCTGTGAGTTCTCACCGTTTGTTCGTTCACCGCTTGCTCGGGTGCAGGTACAACCGAACGGCGCGCATCGACTCGTCCGGCGAGCACCTGCTGGAGATCGGAACGGTCAAGGTGCTGAACCTCCTGCCGAACAGCAAGTACAAAGTGAGTCCTCTCTCTTCCCCTTTCCTCCACATTCCATTGCTTTGTGTTGCAGGAAACACTCTGCCGCCTGCCGAAACAAGAGGGCGGCGGTGCGGAGTCGGAGAAGACGCCTTCGATTCGCGTCATTTGCCGTGAGTTCTCCCTCGTTCCTCTTCAAGCAAGCTTGTCGGTTGCAGGGGAACGCGCACCGGTCGGCGGGATCAGCGTGAAGGAGCACTTTGAAGTGAACATCGCCCCGATGCAGGCCCAGCTGACGTCCCGCTTCTTCAACAAAATGATGGACTTCTTCTTTCCGGGCCGCGAGCTCAGCGACGCTCCCACCGCCCCCGCTCCCGCCGATCCGGAGGCCGCGAGCGGAGCGCCGAGTGGAGCGGGCGGCTTGGCGGTCGACGAGCACCCGCCTGCAGCCGCCTCGTCGTCCTCGTCGCACAAGAGCCTGTGGTTCTCAAAGCGCTTCCGCGGCGCCGCCTACAACTCGTTCCGCTCGCAGAAGCCGGCGGCCAACGAGCGCGAGAAGGCGGCCCGACAGCCGGGCGACGAGATCGATCGGATGAAGGAGCGCGCGGACAAGAACATCCTCTTCGTGTACATCAACATCACGTCCGTTCCATTCGTCGTCTCCTACAAGGTCCGTTTCTTTTCCACCCCCTCCCCCATTCATTCGTTCGTGTGTTGCAGAGCAGCAAGGACAAGAGCTGGGCCGACCGCATCGGCCTCATCCTTCCGCAGTTCGAGGTGCACGAGCAGAACTGGACGTGGCTCGACTTGTCGATGGCCATCAAGAAGATGTACCGAAACGCCCTCGTCCAGCAGTTCATGAAGACCAAACTCCTCCGCAAGGCCATCCACGAGCGCACCCACTCGCCGGCCAACGAACCGATCGGCGAGGAGGAGAAGAAGCGGATCGTGCTGGGGACGGTGAGCAGTTGGAGCGATGGAGATCGTGGTTGATTGACTCGTTTGATTGCAGCCCCTTCCGCCGGCTGTTTCGTCCAAGAAGAATAAGAAGAAGTGAACGATCCCTGCACTCACAACGAACGCAATGCCGTCCCGGTGATCTCCTTCCCCTCCCTCACTTCTAGTCCCTCCGCCCCCTGCATTTAGTCCCTTCCTTGCTCCCGCTTGTCTGTTTGTAGTCATGGTGGCCGGAGATTAAACGAGTATGTAGTTCCTGTCAGAATGTGTTTTGTAGACGAAGCAGGCGAGTTGTGGGCGGAAAGAAATGAAAGCATGATGGCTTGAAGTTGATCCGAAATGAGGGCGACTCACTTTCACTCCGCGCTCTTCATTCGCTTCAACTCGCAGCGAAATGGGCGGTCGATTGGCGAGGCTGCCGTTGGTCTGCCTCCTGCTCGTCCTCCTGACTGACCGCCGACTCGCCTCCGCCGCTCCGCACTGCTTCGACGAGAAGGACGGCCATGTGTGAGGGCTCTCAAATTTCCTTGTCATCCTCGTCTCTCTTCAGTATGTTCACTGCAAAGAAATCGTGCCGCAAGGCGGGTGAGCAGCTGGTGTTCGACGACCCGCAACTGGAGTTCACGATGGACTACCGGAAGAACGGCAATCGGGCCGCGTGAGTCCTCCGCTTTGTTCCAAACATTCGGCCGCTTCTAGTGGGTCTCTCGTGATCGGCGGGTGCTCGATGCCCATCTCCACCGATCACGACGAGCACGGGATGTCCCTTCGGGTCGGCGGTGAGCTCAGTCGGTCCAGCATTCGCTCATCCCTTCGTTTTGAGGCAAAACGATCGACACGCGGCCTCGTTTCCCCGTGAAGGCGGCGATCAACGCGACGCACGCCCACTTCCCGCCCGCTCCGCCGTTCGATTGCTCGACGGACTTCGAGGTCACGAACGGCGAAAAGCGAGTGGCGTCGGTGGTCTTCAACCTCACGGACACCTCCCGAGAGCTCCGCTTTCGATTCGTGAGTTCCCTTCTCTTCACGACCGCCATTCGTTGCAGAATGCTCGACTGCACCGCCCGTCCAAAGCGGCCGCCACGAGCACGTCGACCGCCGGCGGAGGGGAAGAAGGCGGCGGGCTGGAGGGATGGCCGCTGTACGCAATCGTCGGATGCTCGTACGTTCTCTCTGCTTCCTTTCTATTGGTCATCCTGCTTCTTTGCAGCGTTCTCTTGCTGCTGCTGCTCTTTGCCTCGTCGTCCGGCGCCGCCTTCTTCGTGTACCGCTGGAAGAAGCGGCAGGGGAGCGGGAGTTGACCACGTGCCGCGAGAGCGAACCGACGACCTTCGAGCCGACGAACCCGCAGCCCCTCCGCGAAGCGGTGAAGGACGAGCCGCCCGCCTTGCCGCCCACCCACCACTCGAAGGAGAAGGAAGCGACGGTCAAGAAGCCGAAGCCCGGCCGCAGTTTCGAGCGGCTCGTCGCCGAAGCCGAGCGGAAGGAGAAGGCGGGAAAGAGGTCGGGGATTCCCGTAAGCTCCGCTCTGTTCCTCCCACTCCGCTCGCTCGTTGATTGCAGGACGACTTCCGTTGGGAGTGGCCGCGCGATCGGATGGGCGAGGAGCACGTGGAGCAGCTGCTGCGCGTGATCACGCACGACCGACGGGACGTCCGCGAGTTTCTCCGCCGCTTCCCGTTGCACGACCCAGCCGCTTACGGCGCCTTCCGCAAGCGGCTGGAGAAGCTGCACGATTGGTGCACCGAACACGTGAGCGACCGCCTTCATCCTTCACTCTCCTCTTTGTAGAAGCCGGAGCCCGACTTCTACCTCGTCCGCCACTACATGCTGATGCACGCCCTGGACAGCGCGTGGCAGGAGGTGCGCAAGGAGACCCCCACGACCTCCCCGTTTTCGGTCGGATCCAAAGAATAAACGCAGTTGTGATCTCATGGCGGAAGTCATTTGTTGAACGAAGCAGTTGAAAGGAACAACAAATTTTAATAAAACGCGCCTCACCAACAAGTAAAGAACGAGAAAATACGAATGGAATCACGACTTGTCACGATGAACCACGAATTCCATCTTCGTTTCGTTCACTCGCGACTCCCAGCAGCAGAGAATTGTTTGTTCGCGGATGTCGAAATACTCGTCCATGTCCGCGCCGAATCTCTCGGTTCGAAGCGCATAGTCGGAGAGCAGATCGTGGGTGAAGAAACGCTCGATGGCCGGCAACCACTCCTCGTTCGTTACCTAAACGAAAGGAGTTGTCGGTGGATGAGGAAAGCGGAAGAAACGAACTCCGACCAACTTGATTCCAGTCATCAGTTTGCTCAAACGAACGCCCGCCGCTTGTGCCCACTCGGCCACAAAGAGGGAACGCGCGACGAGGATCCACAGGACGGCCTCCACGTGGTCCAACTCCTGAAAGCGCAATCAAGAAGACGGCAGAAAAGAGAGCTTACGGTCTGTGTATCCAGCTGAAAACCCAACAGGTCCACTTCGAGCACGAATTTCTCGTTCAGCGGACGGAGATTCTTGAAAGCCGACTGAAATTCCCCGGCATCCTTTTCTGCCCACAATGCAGCCGCCGGGAGTTCAATGAAACTCCACCGATTTACTCCGTAATACAAATCGAGAGTCAGCTTCTCGACCACTTCGTTCCTTTCACACCTGCAAGCAGAATCGATGGTCATTTTTTAATGACAACACACTCACGCCCCGTGAACAACAATCGCTTCCAGCAGAACACGAAGCGAAAGGGCCCGCCCACGGGAGCGAAAGAATGGGGCGAGAGCTGCAAGTATGCGATCCTTCGAGCAATCAAAGAGAGACGGACCAGGAGAAACGTCCTGGTAAATGCTCACGCGCACGCTCTCCATAACCTCGCCAGACAGGCCGTACAGCATACTCGTGCATCGGAAGTCACTCAAGAAGACTTCAATGCTTTTCTTCGGGAGAAAATCTCGAAGCACAGGGACCAACTCGTGGTGCGGGTCGCAATTTTGAATGCATAAGTCGATTGTCTTCAAACTGCGGTTACCTAAACGAACGAGCAAGCAATGAGAGGAATAAAAAAGAGCGTTGCCGTTCAACATCATCAAAATCGACGCCCACTCGCGTATTCGCTCGAAAGTGAACTCCGTAATGGACTCCAGCGACACGATGACGTGATGCAGCGGCGCCATTCGAAGAACGCGCGCCATCGATCCGACGGAGAGGTGATCACCCGTCAGCAGCACACTCAATGGAGGCTGCTTCGGGAAAAAGAGGAACAAGAAACGCAATCTCCCATCAAAATTCAATGTCGGCATTCTCTGCGGCCTGTCGGTGTGTTGAAAGAAGACGGACATCATTGCCGAAGAGGAGAACAAAAAGCGGAGGGTGCGGAGGCGAAGAGCCGCTCTTTGCGGCAGGTAGTCAGGTGCGTTGGAGTTGAGCAAGTTGAATCTCCCCCCGGTCTTCGTAGCGTGGTGCAACATCCGCAGACGACCGTTCGCTTTTAACTTGGGCTTCGTTTTTTGCGTCAGATCATCTGGAGCGGACATTTCCTGAAAATACGCGAATGAGTTGTGGCAGAGGAGGAAATGCGGCGGACGAGATAATTGAGCAACGACGTGGTCGACCGCGCGTTGAGTGAGCGGCGAACACAACGCTGGTCGCTCTCTCGACCCTGACCGACGTTTCAGCGTTGGTCGCGCACACATTGCTTTGGGTAATACGTAGCGGCGAGCCAGCAGCGCGGCCGCCACTCATCGCGAAGTCTCTGTGTTTTTCCTTTGGTTTTCGCTTGGTTGTGGGGAGCAAAGAGAGATACGCAGTGAGGTGTTGCTTGCATGCGAGCAATTGGCTTGAAACTTTTTACAAAAGTATTAAGATTCAACCGTTAAATCTTGACCCTTCCAACTCGTTCGAGTGCTTGCTTTCTATTTATTGTTCTGGGAAACGATCGTGCGGGCGGTTGAAGACAACCTGGCGGTCGACGCAGCACTAGTGTGTAGCCCTGAGAAAAGGCGTACGGAGCACGAGCTTTACGCCGCCCAGGTCTCTTCAAAAAACGGCGGCTGCTTGCACGAGAAACCAGGTCAGAGTGGAATACGACTAATGTACGGCCGACTTATTCGTAATCAGTCACAACTGGGTGAGAGTGATTGCCGGGCCTCGTTGATCTCGCGCACGGAAAGCGCGGCCGAGCCACGCATGCGAGTCATGAAACGAGCGAGATCTCGTTTGCTTCTTTCATTGATAAGCCGGTCGACGACAGAGATCAATGACAGCTGGTTCCTCTGAACAAGCGATCAACGAAGGTCCCCCACTTCGTGTGAACGCGTTTATTCCACGACCCCGCCGGTCAGTGCTACTCGTTGTGGAGGCCTCGTGCCTCATTGATGGCTTTCATCAGACGGGAGAGTAGCACTCGGGGTCGGGGTGCTGCAACGGCGATCAGAAGTGAAGAGAAAGCGGGCTGATGTCAGTGCACACGTAGGACGTATACCGGTCGTGCAGGACGTCGAGGCGCTTGCGGAAGGCGGCGTAGGCGGCGGGGTCGTCGAGCGGGAAGCGGCGCAGGAAGTCCTCGACGGCGGCGGGCTCCTCGGGCCGCAGCACTTGCAGGAGGTCGTTCAGACGGGGCACGCCGAAGTCCTCGCGCGGCCAGCGCCGCTGGAAGCCGGCGGGCAGACGGCCGCCGGTCGCGCGGCTGGCTTCCGAGCGGCGCACGTGGGCGACCGTCGACTCGAAGCCCTCGGGCGGCGTGCGCGGCCGCTCCACCAGCTGCGGCGTCTGTGTGGGGCCCGGCCGCACCAAGTAGCCGTGCGGGGCGGGCTCCTTGGACTCGGGCGGCAAGGAGGAGGCGGCGGGCGCGGCCACCTTCTTCCCGACGTCGACTCCTTGCAGCCGAACGTGATCGGGTTCGGCCGCTCGAAGCCCGTCGACTTCTCCGCCGTGCTTGCCGATTGCCGTCGCCGAGAGCAGCAACACGAACAGGAGAGTGCTGAAAGCAGGCGGGAGGAGTGGGCAGGCAGGCGGCGGACTCACGTCTCGCCCGCGAACAGCTACACGCGGTTCTGCTCCGCCAACGACTCCTTCGTCCGTTTTCCCGTCCGCCGCCGTCGTTGCGTGTTGTGAGCGGCAAGGCCCCGGCCGCCCAACTCCACGTCCACTCGCCATCGGAGCGGAGCTCCTTTTCTCGAGTACTCACTTGCTTTCAGACGATCAACTGCCGATAGCTTTCATTCATACATTTTATTTACGCCATCGATGCATTCGTCGTTAAATAGTTGGCATGAAGCACAGGGGACTTAGGAGCGAGAACGGAGGAGGGGGAGAGAGGGCGGAGAGAACTCATGGATACAGACCAAGTGGAACGTTGGAGGGGGCCGCCATCTTAGTGCTTCACGTTGTCGCCCAGCTGAAATCGAGGGAGTGAGTGGACGATCGAAGGAAGGGGATGAACTCACCTTTCCCTCTTTCTTGTCTCCCGCGGCGTCCGGTTTTTGCACCCATTTCGCTTTGGACTCCGTGTCACTCGGCGGCAGCTGAAAGCGGAATGGGAATTTAGGGCGAAGGGAGGCGGGGACTTACCGGAAGCGTCTCCTTTTTGGTCTGGTCGCCCTCCTTGATGTTCTGGGCGACGTCCGAAGCCTTGTCCTGCAAGAGGGGGTGGTCAGAGAAGGTCGGGGGAGGACAGCCGCTTACCTTGATGTCTTCCATTTCGGAACTTGAAGTGGGGAGTAGAGCGAAGAGTGTTGAAGTCTGAAACGAGCGGGAGGTGAGTCGGGGAGACCGGTGGGGAGCACGAGTGGGGAACGCGATCGGAGGAGAAGCGATTGGAAGGGAGGGAGAGAGGGAAGAATGACCAAACGCCGTTTGGTCCAGCCGGCAACTTCTGGGCCAAACGGGCGGCACGCACACACGAGTGCAAGGGGAAAACGATGACGAAAGCGCAGGGAAATCGAAGGGAAGTGGGCGAAAATAAGCGGATTTCGCCCCCGAATTTCGAAAGCGGAAGGGGGATAAATCGAGGGAATGACGGGAGGAAATGGTGGAGAGAAATGGAAAGGAAATGCCCGCCCGGAATCCACATTCGACACCCGAACGCCGGCCGCTTCAAGCCCGGCCGGCCCCAGTCGCCCGCTTCCCCTCGCCCGCCGCCCGCCGACTGCGGGGAAGAGGGGAGAGCGGAGCGGACGGGAGGCGGGGAGCGAACGGAGGGGAGAGTGCGGGAGAGCGGCGTAAACAACCCGCCTGCCCGCCGTCGAGGCCCACTGCCCGGCCTACGGTACGACGGCTTGGCGAAGTGATTTCGCCGCGGGAACCGCCCGTCCGCCGTTCGCCCGCCTCTCGCCGCCGCCGCCGCCGGAAGGCCGCCGAATCGCCGCGAAATGGCCGAAAATCGACCGAAATTAGCGGGAGATTCGGCCATTTGTCGCTGCAGTTCGACAGAAAGACCGTAAAGCCCTTGGGAGAGGATTCCTCGCTTCCAATCGGCAGAAAAGGCGTTCGTTTGATTGAATTCGAGACCGAAAAGCGGCAAAAAGAAAGCCGAAAGGTGTGCCGGACGAGAAAGCGAAGTGCGCTTGCAGATGGTAACAAAAATGGACGAATAATTCGTCTAGTTGCTGGGTGGAAAGAAGCGAACAACAAGAATGTCAGGAGTTCGAACAAAATTCACGAATTTGACGTTTATTTCGGCACAAATCGATGAGGAACGAGCGGAACGATCGGGAGCGGTCGGAATTTGGAGGGCGCGGCCGCATCTCGGCCAAAACAACTCGAGAATTCGCGATGATTCGAAGCGGGAGGAAATCGCGTGGAAATGTCAAAAGCGGCGGCCGAACGGGTGAGCAGAACGCGGCGGGCAGGGCGGACGCGGCGTCTCGTTCCTCTCCGCATCCCTTCGCCGCCCGCCCGCCCGCTTGCCGCTTGCGGTCTGCGCGTTCCGTCCCGCCCGATCGGCGGCGGAGGAAATCGCGCCGCTCGCTCCTGTCGGCCGTCCGAACGCGAACATCTGGACGTCCGCGTCCTCGATGAGAAACGGGAGGTTCGAGGAGAACAAAGGAGGGAAAGGTCGCCGGTTGCCACTGCGAACACCCTCCGTTCACACGATTCGTCTTTCTCCCACTTTGTCTCTTTCGCTCCGACCATTTCATTGCGATTGGGCCCGAGTAAAGCCAGTGAGTCTTCCTTGCGGGGCATCCCGAGATGGAACGCGAAAGAACACTCCAGGCAATCAAATGTTCGTTTATTCACAAAAGAATCCATTCTACCCCGCACAAACAACCGTGAGCTCAAACAAAAGCGATCGTCGCCACGAAGCTCAAGTCCGCTCCGTTCACTTGGGTGTGCCAAGTGCGGACGATCCGGAAATCGCGGCGTTGGAAGAAGTCGACGAGCTGCTCGTCGAACTCGTCCATCCGAACGGCGAAGTGCGGGAGGTCGGCGAAGAACAGCGCGATCCAATCGGTGCTTTGCGTCCACTCTTCCTAAAGGAGGATTGATTGACGGGAAGCAGCCAGGAGGAACGAACCCCGCAGTCCTCCTCGTCCACCACGTGGATTCCGACCAGCAGCCGCTCCAACCGAAGGCCCGCCGTCTTCGCCCATCCGATGAGATCGCCGGCCCGAGTGTAGAGGACCTTCATCGCGGCCACAACCTCGTTCCTTTCTGCACAAGATGAACGTGGATGGAGAGGGAAGCGGCAAGACTCACGGTCTTCGTGTCCAGCTCGAAGCCCAGAATGCTGACGTCGAGAAGACAGTGAGCGTTCAGCGAGCGGAGGTTCCTGAAGGCCGTCCGGAAATCGTGGACCTCCCCGTCCGTCCACGAGGAAGAAGGCGGCAGATGGCGGAAGCTCTTCGGTTCGAATTCGTGCACAAGATTTGAGGAACACCTGCTCGACGACATCGTTCGGCTCGCAGCTGCAACAAGCAACAATGAAAGAGGATCGTGGTGGTGCGAAACTTACGGCCCGTCCCCGGCGAGATCCTTCGATTTACGCCTTGGGGTCCAGTTGGCGGACAGAAAAACGTCGTTTGCGCTGGGCTTCGCAAGGGCGGACGCTCTTCCGTGTGTTCGATCGTTCGATCGCTCGATCGCCACGTCTTGCGCCTCAACTCGTTCTCTTTGCTGTTGGACGTCGTTATTCACGCGTTCTCATCCGCCTTCTAGCCCATGCGCTGCTCGCGACGCGACGGGTAGAGCGGCCGCCGCCCACCAGCTGGCTTCCCCACCGAGTGGGCAATCGATTTCTAAGGTTTACTCGATCAAACAGCCGGCGAGAAAAGAACGGAGTTGCCGGCCGCGAGTGGGCGGCCGCTTCTTCTGCGGGGCGGGCGGGTGGGTTCTTCCGCCCCGACCGGCCCACTTGTTGCTTGTTGGACGATCCGCTCGCCCCTCATCGACCTCGAGCGAGACGGCCGCCGACTGCCGCAGCGGTCGGGGCGCGCGGCTCCTCTCCACGCGGCGTCCCCTTCGGCCCGCGGCCCCCCTCATGGGTGGATGGAACGAGTGATCTTCCGTCCGCTGATCGAAGAACGCGTCCACTGCACGTTTATTCGGAAAACACGGCAACAATCAATAGTCGTCGATGATTTCGATCTTGATGGCGGCTTCCAGGTTGTCTTCTTCGAATTCCATTGAAAGTTGCTTCTTGGCCCGTCTGCGGTCGTTTTCTTCATCGTTGATGCTCGTCCGAATCTCGTCTCGGTCCATTGCATCTTCGAGTTTCGGATCGAGAGCGAGCAGGCGTTGGATCTGTTCGTCCGTCTCGTTCTTCTTTCCCTTGCGCTCGCGCCGCCGCCGTTCGTTCGATTCAGTCCGCTTGCTCGCGACGGCGTTGGACTGGACGGCGGCAAAGTTCGTCGTGAGGTTCCGCAGCCGTGCGTACTGCTCCTGAAACAAGTGAAAAAATGGATGTGTTGAATGAAACGATGAGACTGACCGGAGGAATGCGGATCGCTTCCTTCGTCTTGTTGTCGGCCTTGTCCCGCACGAAGTTGTGGATTGCGGACTCGTGCTCCCGTCTGCAGAAAGCTGTCGTGAGGCCGATGCCGCACACCGAACAGAGGAACTTCTCGTCGATGTCAGCGTGCGCGGCCGTGTGCTGGTGGTTCACAAAGGCAAAGGGAATTCCGCACTCCTTGCAGTTCTGCAATAAACTAAGGATAAAGGAGAAAAGGAAGGGAACGTACTCCGCCACGTCGTCCGTGATTCCATCGCTTTGCGAAACTCTCGCCGGCCGCCTTCGCTTCCAGCTGGACTTCCGCAAAGTTCGTGCCCACTTGTGCGTACTTTGCAAGGTCGTTCTGAAGAGAAAAGCGAGCAAGAGTGGTCGCTTTCACACAAACCGATGGAATCTTGATGGCGCCCCGAAATTGTTTGTCCCCCTCCTGACGCTCGAATCCGTGCAGCCCGTGTTCTTGTCGATTTCGTTTCCAACTCGTCTCGAACAACGGGCTGCACAACGAACAGCGAAAGCCGTGCGTTCTCGAATGCCCGTCCAAATGCTGGCGGTAATTCGCTGAACGGGCGGTCGCAAAGCCGCACGTGGAGCACGTGAACTGAAAAAACGACTACTCGTGATAAAGATGGCATGACTTACGCGGCCTGTTTTGTTCTTTGAGTGTGTTCCACCGGTCGGGCTTTCCATTGGAGTGTCACTCGCTCTCACTGCAGAAGCAGTGGGTGCGGCATCGGGCGGAAGCCCCGTGCCGGATCCTTCTGCTTCCAACGGCCGCACGGTCGCCGCTCGCTGCAGGTAGTCTTGCGCAAGTCCGCTGAAAACGACAACCATGATCTTTTCACACCTTTATTTGCTTACCCGCTCTCCTGCTTCACTCGCTCGTTGACGGCGGCCAGTGGATTCCGCTTCTTCTTTGCGTTTGGGTCGTCGGCGAGCTCCTGCTTGATTCGAACGAGTAGCTCCAGCCGCCCGCCGGCCTCCTCGTCCGCGGGCTCCGCTTTCGCATGGACGGCGGTTGCGGACGGCCATTCGCGCTCGCCGTCCTCATCAATGACCACAACGATCGGCTGGTCGGAGCGGCGGCGCTTCTCTTGGGGCGGGAGCATCGGCTTGTAGTCGAAATTCTCGAGTTCTTCTTCATACTGTCGTTGCTGCGCTCTTGTGCGCTTCGTGAACACTCGGGCGTCCATTCCTGAAGAGCAAAAGGATTGGAAGCGGGCAGCCGACGAAGCGCGAACGCTGAGCGATGATCGAAGAAATACAATAATCTTTCCGCTCACCCACGTCCACCCAAAACAAAAAGAAAATGAATTCTCCATCAAAAGCCGCACTCACGCGATCTGTGGGCTGCCCGCGCAACGGGAACTCGCCGCTGCCTCCTGTTGCGGGTGGTCAGCTGCTGGGAATGAGCGCGAGGTCGGGAAGCTTTCCGTCACACGCAACCGAAGAACAAAACGGGTCATTCGGTCGATGTGAAGGGACTTCTCTCGCTCGAGGGAAACACGAGAAAACAACCGCAAACACAAGCGAACCTCCTTGACACCGGCCGCCGAGCAGCGGCTAACGCGAACGAAAAGCGACAGCGAGGAGGACGCGGGCGGAAAGAGCGCGCACCGAGTGGAGAGCGCTCGACGAGCAGGCTGCGGACGCCCAAAGGCGGGTTTCCCATCGACCGCTCGCCTGCCCGCTGGGATCACCCGCCCGCTCGCCCGAACTTTTGTCAGGTTACAAACCTCTTTAAAGGTGCGTATTCACTCCCCAGTTGTCTGGGACAAATTTTGGACCGTCTGCTCCACTCGACGAGCGGACTCATGATCAAACGAGAAGGCACGTGTGGAAAGTTGGGTTCATCGTGGTAAAACGTTTGCAAACAGGTCGAGTGCCCGACTAACGAGAGAAAACTGTGTACGAAACGGACGTTCAAGAGCGGCGAGTGGCGTCGTAGTGAGCGGCCCACAGCTGCCGTGAAAGCAGCGAGATTGGAGGAGGGTCGAACGGAACGAGCAAGACGAAAGACGAGTCTCCACTCAAGTTTATTTAACAACACAACGATCAACAGTCATCGATCACTTGACCTTAACGACCACTTCCTCTCCGTGTCCTCCGACTCCTCTTCGTTGCGCTCCGCCCGGCTGCCGTCCAGTTCGGCCTCGAGGATCGCTCGCATTTCTTCTCGGGTCAGCGCGTCCTCCAGCTTCGGTTCGCGAACTCAAGAAACCAAGCGACTGCGCTGCGAGTAGGTAGATAATCCGCATCCTCTCTCGCCCTTGACTGCGGGGCGTTTCGACTTTGACCTCTGACGGCCACCACCGAACGGAGGTCGGTTGGGCAGCGGGCATCCCGACATTCGTTCGTTGCAATGGTCGAGGTAGGTGGGCGCCCATCCAATTGTGCGACTCGGGGTTTCCAGCCGACCGCTTCGTCAGCTCAAACGGAGCAACCCAATGGTCATTCTCTTGTCGTCAACGTCGGCACCCCGACTTCCCTCTCGCTTCGAATCGGCGGGAAGAAACGAGTGAGCGAATAAACAAACGGCTTTTCCCATCACGTCCTTCTTTCAAGTGACCTTCCTGATCAACGCCACCGCACGAGTGGACGGCGGACTGTCGTGAGTTCCCAGTGTTGTTCTTCCAACTCATCTGTTGCGCTTTTAGACGAACGGGATGTTGTGGAATGCTGAAGTTCGCTGTCTTCTTCCTCCTGCTCGTCCTCGCGTATGATCGGTGTGTGCAACAGCGAGTACCGAATGAAGAGTTGAAGAAGGTCGGTGGAAAAAGCACCACGTGATTGTTTCTCGTAATTGCAGGCACTCGTCCGGGAAATCGTCTCGCAGGTGAGAGCCGAGCTGACCACCGCTTCTACGCCGAACGGTAAGGGGATGGACGCGCTGCAGGCGGATGCCAATTTGATGAAAAACTTGTTGACGAAAGTGAGTGCGACATTGTTTCATCGTCTGTTTCAAAGCTCACTGATTGCAGACACACGCCCTCATCCACAACTTGAAACCCCAAGCCGAACCGAGCCCGTCCGTCCAGCCGGCCGTGATCGAAGAGCTGAAGACCGAAATCGCCGCGCTGCGGGCGAAGTTGAGCGACGAGCGGACGGACTCTCACAACCGCTTCAAGCATCTCTCCCGTCAATTCGCCGAGCAACACGCCGAGGTCCGTGAAGTGGTTGAAGAAGTGGCAGCGCAGCGGGATGAGTGGACGGTCGAAAGCGAGAAGCTCATAGCGACGATCAACGACCTCCGGGTGGGACGCAACGCTTCGAATTATCAGCCGGCTGCGAGCCAGCCGAAGGAAACGGAGAGTTCGCCGAACAAAGTTGAGGTCGACGGCGGAGGGGTCGACGATCAAAATGGAGCCGGTGGCAAAGACTGGCGCCGTCACGTCCGCTCGCTCATCAGCGGGATCGGCGGCTGCATCGAGCAAACGGTTGTGTTCACCCGATCGACCCTGGGCCACGTCTACGCCGTTGGGTTTGCCTTCTGGCTGCTCGTCGTTTTCTTTGCTTCATTGTCTTCATTCGCGCTTGCCGAAGATCTCCGTGTTTCTTGGGCTGACAGGAAAGTCTGGATAATTGTCGGCAGGATTGTGGGTGTTGCTTTTGCCGCTTTCTTTACTATCTGTTCGATCGTCCAATTCTTTGTGTACGTGTACGCGGACTGACTGTCTGCTGGTTCTTGAATAAAATCGAACTTGTTCACCTGAAGAGCAGGGACTAAAGAAACGTGTTCACAGAGCGAGTGGTCCGCCTTCTACCCATGGAAAGACGGACGACCCAACTGGTCGATCGGTCGCGTTCTTCCACGAATAACTGCGGGACTTTCCCTTCGTAATCGCTGCCTGCGCGCGGAGCGCTGGGCAGCGCAGCAGCAAGGAGGTGGTTGCAGAGAAGTTGAGAGCGAACACCAAACTAAAGCCCACCTTCTGGCGGCGTGGTTTGCCTCGCGGTCAACCGACGGCCCCTTCGCCCACACGGCGGCCTTTCGCCTATTCGGCGCGGTCGACAATCCACTCCAAACCTTTCGTTCACCCCTCACTCATTCCTCCGATCGCTCTTCGAGGATGTCGACCGTTGTGGTGAGTTCCCCTTCCGCCAATCGATTCGGATCATCCGATTGCAGGTGGAATTCGAAGTGCGAAGCAAGAAGGGTGGCTCAAAAACGCGTTGGGGCCGCTTGCCGCCGAGCACGACGGTCGACGACCTCCGAGCGGACTCGTCGCTCCTGCTGGGCGAGAAGAGTCGCAAGTTTGAGCTTGTTCGGCTGATCGACCTGCAGGCCGGCGGGGAGGTGGACGGCGACCAGCAGCTGCAGATGGGCGGCAAGTACGCGGTGGAAGTTCGTCGCAAGGTGAGCGGCAGGCAATTCATCGACTAATCCCTTCCTTGGTTTGGAGCTTTCGATCGGGAAGAAGGCGACCGTGGACGAGAAGATCGCGGAGACGAGCACCGGGTGAGTCTAACGCGCACGGCTCGTTTTTTGCTATAGTAATGTTTGCTTTGCAGAATGGGACTCTTCGCGTGCGTTTTGTTGGTGCTCGTCACCGTCCTCGTAGTTCTACTGAGCTTCCAAGCACAGAAGCAACAACAGACGGGCGCCGCCTACGACAAACTCCGCCAGCTACACGTGAGCGCGCTCCGCAAACTGCTTCAGCTCTCGGGACGTCAGCAGCCGTCAGAAATGGCGGCGAAGGAGATGAACGAATGGGAAGGACGACAGCGAAGAGCCGTCGAAAAACGCGAGAAACAGCACAACCCAACCGCCACTCCAGCTGAAGTCTCGCAATTGTACGCCCACCAGCTGGCTGAGATGTGCGTCTCCTACATCGTGGAGAACAAGGAAAACCCCAAGAAGGGAACAGAACGCGAGGAAAACGTGCGCAAAACCCGACAGATTCTTTGGACCATTCCCGCCCGTTACTTCAAGGCGTGGACCGCTCACCCGATGAGCATGCGACCGTGGTGCGAGTACGCGATCGAGTTGATGTCGGAGCCCTGAATTCCATCTTGTTGTCAAGTATTTGTGTTGAAAAATAAACGTGTTGATATTGACCGAGTGGGCAATCAATTGTGGATGGAGACAGGTGTTTGCGCGTTTGATCAATCGCTTCCAGTCGAGCCCCTCTCGTGTTGCGCAATGCGAGAAATTAAACCCCGTAATGAACGGGAGGTCATTGAACAACGCATAATCGCTGCATTTCCATGGCGCCATCCGCCTTTTGGCGCCCACTCACGAGACCAGCCCCGCTCAGTTGGCTGTAAAACCGAAAGGTCGGCAGCAGTCCTTCGTTCGGTCCGGCTGCTCCCAACTCATCGCTCCACTCCGCCAGGAATGTCGACCGTTGTGGTGAGTTTCCCTCCCAAGAGCCCCCTCAAACGGACTGCAGGTGGTGATCGTGGTGCGAGATCTGGCGGCAAGCGCCCGCTCGCACACTCCCGCTCGCATCTGCACGTTCCTCGCCGAAACGACGGCCGACGACCTCCAGCACCACTTGCGGCTGTTCGTGGGCGGAAGATGCGACGAGTTCGAGCTCGTCCGCGTGTTCGACCAGCAAACGGGCGTGCAGGTGGACGGCGTGCAGCGGCTGGAGGACGGGCGGGAATACGCAGTGGAGATCCGGCGGAAGGTGAGAAGTGATTGATGGAATGGCCTGATCGTTTGATTGCAGGCGGTGATTGAAAAGGCTACGAAGAAGTTGGGCAAGGACGCAAAAGACGAGCAAACTTCTGGAACGAGCGCCAGTCGGTGAGTTCCATCCGAATGCTTCCAGTTCACCCGTTGTTTGCAGACGACGCGGTTTCCTGCTTTTCTTTCTCCTCCTCCTTGCCGCCACCGTGCTCGCCTTCCGCTGTTGGCCGGCTCGCGCACCCAGTGAGTGGGAGACGAAGTTCGAGGAGCTACGCGCCGAACAGCAGCGACTGCGGTCGGACCACGAACACAAAGCGGAAGTGGCAGCCGCCGCCTACGACGAGCTACGCCTGGTGCACGTGAACGCGCTAAAGAAACTCGTTCAGCTCGCCGTGTTCGTTCCGAACAATCCGCACCATCGGAAAGACCTGAACGCGTTACGGCTCCGCGGACGAGAAGTCTTTGCGGAGGGAGAAAAACGCATCAATCCGGAAGCTCCTGTCGCTCAATTGCCACAGTGGCACGCGCACGTGATGGCCGACCTGTGTGTCACGTACATTGTGGACGACGGAGAGGACTGCAAGAAGAAAGCCCAGCGCCAACAAAATACGCGCGAACAACAAGCCGACCGTTGGAATGTGCCGATCCGTTTTCTATCCTACAGCCTCGATCAGCCGCGAAACATGCGGCTTGAGTGCGCGTTCGCGATCGAGCTCATGTCCGAACACTGATTTTCTTTGTTCGTAAACTTTAGTTGTTGCCAATAAACTTCGCTGATTGTGAGATGGGAGTGAAGTACTTGAAGGATCGAAAAACTGTGAGGTCGCTGTGCACCGCTTGCCGCCCGCCACAGGTACGTGCAGCGAGCGGAGAGCGGCCGACGACCAGAAAGCGGCGGGCAAATAAGGGATTCCCATCAACCCGCCGCCTGCCCGTCGGGTCGAGTGCCCGCTCGCCCGAATTCTCGTCAGCTTACTCAGCTACCCAAAGGTGCGTAGTCAATCCCTGCTTGTGGGAACAAATTTTGGACCGTCTGCTCCATCGAAGAGCGGACTCATTGACGACGAGGAGCGATCATTGAAATATTGGGGACCATGTCGAAAGAAGCAGCAGTTGTTATCGAGAAGGACGACAGAAAGCGAACAGAACGCGTCTATCCGCAATCCCTTCTGGTGAGAGCTGTAAGTGGCAGTGGCTTCATTCTGCCTGCTCACATATGAAATGGGTGTCTCGTCTGTCGTTTATTGCATCGACGGTACAATACATGGAGGAGGAGGGGGACGACAACTACGATGCATGGTGGAGTGCACAAGGAGTCGAACCAAAGAAAGAAGGCGAGGTTGTTCTTTTATACGAGGACGATTCGTCTCGCATTTCGGCGGAATTCGCCCTTGAAAGGCGGTCCGTGCGCCGATTTCGCGCTATCGGGCGGCGCAATCTCAAATTTCGATCCGCGCTCGACCTTCAGGTCTTTTTCTTTTGAAAGCCGATTGATTACAATCAAACTAAGCGATCAATGATCGGATTCCACCACTAGAAACCGGATCTTGGCGCGGAATTCCGTCTCTGCCGCCCGCGCGCAATTGGGTCTCAATCAATCAAACCAAAATCAAATCGCCGCCCTTCGCACGGCTATTTGTCACCCCCTTTCCTTTCATCACGCACGTGACAGAGCGCTCAAAGCCACTCGTTTCTTTGCTTTGCTCCCAACCGTCCGCTCTCAACCGCCGATCTTCAAGCTGCATCCCAAGCTCGTCGTAAGAAAAGCCCCGCTTCACTTGTTCATTCAAGCAACAAACAACAATGAACACCGACACGGACTAGTGGAGTTTGACGGCCACTTTTGCGTCCTCGTCCTTCGACTCGTCTTACCCCCACTCGCCTTCCTCCGACTCCTCCTCGTCGGACTCGATGCGGGCTCTTGAGTTAGTCCGCTTGCTCGGTACGGCTTTGGATTGAACGGCGGCGAAGTTCGTGGTCAGATTTCGCAGCTGCTCGTATTGTTCCTGCAAGCGCTGATGGATCAGTTGAATGGAAGGACGACTTGCCGGTGGAATGAGGATCGCTTCTTTCGTTTCCCAGTTGATCCTGTCCCGTTTAAAACGATGCTGCTTCCACTCGTGCACTCGCCGGTTGCACGATTGATTGAAGCCAATCCCGCACACCGAACAGAGGGCATTTCTTTTGCTTTTCGCATGAAGAGGCATATGCTGGACATAGGCTATCATTCGCACTCCGCATTCCTTGCAGTTCTGCAACAACAAAACAATACTGATCCGTACCTAACTACCATAAACGAACTTTTCGAAACGGCCGCTTCACAAACAATTCACCGGCCGTTTTGGCATTCAGCTGAATGTCCGCAAAGTTCGTGCCTACTTGCTTGTAGTTTTTCAGGTCGCTCTAAACTCGTAAGAAATTAGAAGCCATCGACAGTCTGCAAACCGATGGAATCTTGATGGCCCCACGGAATCCTTTGTCGACAAACAGTCGTTCGAATCCGTGGTATGTGTGTTCGTGCTTGTTCCGAGCATTGCTCACTGTAGCATGGATCCCACAAAGCGAACAACAGAAGCCGTCCGTCCTCAAGTGTGTCTTCTGATGATTGCGATGAAATTCCAGAGAGCGACTTCCAAAGCCACAGGTTACACACACGAACTAAAGCATGGGATGAGTACCCGTAAAGACGGTAAGCGCTTGTGATTTAACCTAGGTGAAAGCTCACTCACCCGTGGTATCACTACCGATCCACCGGCTTCTTTGGCTTCTGCTTGGATCGTCGCAAAGTTCGTCCCCACGTGCCTGTACTTCTTGTAGTCGCTCTGAAAAGAAGAATAAGTAAAAAGAAAGCTGGTCGCCGCAAACCAATGGAATTTTGATGGCACCAGCGTACGTCTTGTCTTCCACCTGGCGTTCGAATCCATGCTGATTTTGCTCGTGTATATTTCGATTTGTACTCGGTTCAAGCAAAAGTCCACAAAAAGAGCAGCAGCAGCCGTGGGTATTCGAGTGTGCGCGCGAATGGCGTCGATACATTTCCGCACGGTTGGTCTCGAAGCCGCAAGTCGCGCAGACAAACTAAAGCAGAAAATTAATTAGATGAACTCCAAAGCCGGTTGTTGTGATCCTGTTCCAAGCACGCAAAATAACGCACTTCCTGTTTTCCAATGACGCCGGCGACTTTTGCCGTCCGTTGAACATCCGCGATGTTGGTGCCGATTCGCTTGTACTTTTTGAACTTGTCCTAAATCTTATGCGTGAAAGAACCGGTGACGTGTTTACAAACCGGCGAAACTCTGATGGCGCCATTGTAGGTTTCGTCTTCTGCTTGCCGTTTGAATTCGTGCTGCCTCACTTCGTGGGTATTTCGAAGAAGACTACTTTTGTAGAAGACTCCGCAGAAAGAGCAACAAAAGCCTTGTGTTCTCACATGGCCTTTCAAGTGCCCGCGAAAGT
The DNA here is from genome assembly GCA_024699865.1 of Aphelenchoides fujianensis. NCBI lineage: Eukaryota > Metazoa > Nematoda > Chromadorea > Rhabditida > Aphelenchoididae > Aphelenchoides > Aphelenchoides fujianensis. The sequence goes on along the minus strand of JAMPIO010000156.1, from coordinate 208,753 downwards.
TGGCTGGATTATTCGACACTAGGCCGCATGTTTCGCACTTAAACTAAAGTTAGATGGTAAGCGATTGAGTAAAAGAAAATGACGTACGCGACCGGTCTCGCTCTCCAAGTCCATTGTTTCAATCGACGCTTCCAACTCGGTTTCCACAGGATCGTCGTCCTTGTTGCTCGACGAAACGTCCGACTGATCAGCGGGCGACCTTTCCGCCAGGCTCTCGTTGACGTGAGATTCAATCTTCGCGCTGAATACAAACACGCATTAATCAAGTTCCCCGTTCTCGACTGACCGAATTTCCTTCGGCGCCTGTTGGATTGGCTTGTTAGGAGCGGTGGCGGCAAGCTCGTGTTCTGTGCGCTCGATCCGTCTCTTCTTTTTCCTCTTCTTTCGAGCGGTTGAGTCGCCGTCCGCGGGCTCCTGCTTCACTTGGGGCTCCTGCTTGATTCCGACGGGCTCGTCCTGCTGCTCTCCGGCATCCGCAGGCTGCTCTTCGAATGCTGGCGGCGGTTGCTGGAGGGAAGGCCCTTCCGGCGATTCTTCTCGCTCGCCCTCCGAATCGATCGTGACGACGACGGGGAGGTCGGGGCGACGGCGCTTCTCGGGTGGCGGGCGCATCGGTTTGTACTCGAACGACTCGAGTTCCTCTTCGTAGGTGCGTTGCTGCGCCCGCGTGCGCTTCGTGAATACGCGGCCGGCCATCCTGAAACGAGAAGGTTGCAATCGACAGGAGAATTGGGCGTTAAGCAAAAGTAACGCGTCTTATGCTGGAACGGCACAAAAATAAAGAAAACGGGCATAAAGCCTGTCCCAAATGCTCCGCACAAGGAGTGAGTAAACCGCGCGCCGCATTGGAACTCGCGTTGCTTTTGAATGATCGACGGACGCGGCAGATTGAGCGAATGACCGCGAGGAACAGCAAGGACTCTCCACACGGTGGGTGGTTCGAAAATAACGGACTGCTTGAAAGAAACCGATTTGAACGGGCATTTTCTCCACGACGCGATGAAAACGATCGCCCGCCACCTATCGTTTTGTGTCCAAGAACGCCCGCGGTGAACGGTGAGCCTTCAACCAGAAGAAAGCAGCGAAAAAGGCCGGCTTTTATGCACTCGCCTTTGCGCGCCAAAAAGAGGAGCAGGTGCCGCTCGCGTTCGGCGGCCCGAAAGCCCCCACGGCGCCTGTCAACGCCGCTCTCCGATCGCCCGCTCGTTCGCTCATAAATCACTCGGCCGACTCTTCGCTTTTTCGTTCGCCTTTTGGCCTCCTCACACAACGCAGCCGGCAACCGAAATCGGCGCTTGTTCGGTCGAGGGGTGAGTGGCGGCGTTCAGTCGACCGCTCCGTCCAATTCGGGAAGCGCTGGGTGTTCGCATGGGAAAGCGGTGGCTCCTGCTCCGATGTTACAGTGGCCGACAGACGTGTGCTTTGTGGCTGTATGTTGCTCCCGTCCATGGTTTATCGTTGTGAATAAACAAAACGAAAGTGGGCGGTATGTAGTTTTTGCAGTAAAAGAAAGCCGGCGGTAGCATTCGTTCGAAACAACCGCTCGAGCGACCGTTGAGTCGTCACTCCGAGTGTTCTCAAACGAGCAAAAGAAATTCATGAAAGTCAAACACACTCACTAGAGCAAAAAGCCCGATCCGCCAAGCTGGAGTCGAACCAGGGGCCTATGGATGACAACTCCGCGCTTACAGTCCACCGCTCTACCAACTGAGCTATTGGCGGGGCGAGAGAACACGCCGGACGGCCGCTCATGTTTCCGCTCGGCCCGCGGCGTCGTCAGCGATAAGCGATCGGGCGGGCAGGCGGGAGCAGAGTGAATCAGCACAAGAAATAAAACGATCGAAAGTGATCAAACACCACCTGCAATCAGTAGCTCTCATCATCTCCGGCGTCTTCGGCCACGGCTTCTTATCGTGTTTGAGCGCTTGGGCAGCAGCTTTCCTTTGAGCGACTGAATGACTACTTGAAATTGCACTCACATGCTGCTCGTCTTCCCACTTCTGCTCCACACCCAAACTCACAAACGCGAGTTGATTTATTTAAACCAGTCAGTCTAATCTAGCGACCACGTACAGAGTTTGAGACAAAGCAGAACACAGAAGAAGGCGATGCAGCCAGCGAACAACACGAGCTCGAATTCGAGCCACCCGCTTTTTGGCAACGGCGGGCTGTCGGGGGCGACGAATTCGCTTCTTTGCTGGATGGCCGTCAGTTGCGTCTTGAGCTCGTCGATCGCCGCCCGAAGGGCCGCCCGTTCGGCCGCGTTCTCCCGCCGCTCCGCTTCGTTCTCCTCCTCCAGCCGTTGCACTCGTTTCTGGAGTTTCGCTCGCTCGATCGCCTGCTGGGCCGCTCGGTCGTCCCCTCCGCTCGCAGTCGGTCGAGCAGCGACTGTTGGGCGGCCAACTGGGCGCTCAGTTCGTCCATTTTGCTCAACAGTCGGGCCACGTCCAGCGAGTTGTTGGCAGCCGGATGCGCCACAGCTCCCCCGTTCGTCCCCAGAGCGAGCCTTGAGATGAGGAGACCGGCGGCAATCCAGCAGAAGATGGCGAGAAAGACGAGCAGACAGCAGGAACAACCGGCTGGAGTCTTCGACCTAAAGGAAGTAGACGAATGAACGATTTTCGTGACCTAATGCTCACTTCTCTCCGGCTTCGACGTCCTTTTGCTTCCTTCCACCGGCCAACATCGAAGAAAGACGACCGACGGCAGCGGTGGCTCGATCGCCGAATCGAAAGCAGTCGTGCAGATGGGTTTTGATCCACTCCGCTGCGCAGTGTTGAATCGAATGCTTCGAATCGTGATCTCGAGGGCCGTATTCGACGTCTTCTACTCGTTTAGGCACCTGGTCGCCGCAGTTCAGTTGAAGGGTGAGGTCCTGCAACAGAATGGACATTGCCAACAGTCCGCTCGGTCCTCACCTTTTCCTTCATTTCGCCGTTCTCCACGAGATGATCCGCCGAGAGCGCTCTCTTGAAGGAGTGTTTACTTTTGCTCGGTGGAAGAAAAGTTTGAATCGCTCCAATTCGCCTTTCTTTCTTTATGCCGTTGGCCCCGTCTTTCCACCTCAATTGAATTCATTGTCGACATGGAAGTAGCCGAGGAGAAGAAATCGATTAACTGGTTTTTGCCGCGCAAACTCTCCGGCGCCCTCGCTTTTCGAACTGCTCGGAGCAAATGCCGCTCGTAGTTCACGTGTGGCGAGAGCGAAAAGAAAGCGACGAGCGGCCTCCGAATGCCACCCGCACTGAACGAGCGGGAGGGCGGACAAATGCGCCCACCCTCACTTCCCAGCCGCAGGGCCGAAAGAAAGTGGACGGGCGGCGGACCAAAAAGCGCCACGGACGCTCGAACCGCATTCCTGACATTCCGGCCATGGGTGAGCGGGCAGGGGAGAACAAAAAGTGGAAGCTGCTTTCTGTTGTTTGTTTGGTGCAGTGATCAGGCGAAAAGGTAGTGACAACATCCGTCGATGACCCACTTTCTCTGCTCGTAATTGCGAACACTGCGGCGTTCGACGAACGGCACGAGAACTCCGCCCTTTCCCAACTGTCTGCCAAGAGTCCGTGCGAAAAGGGATAGCGACCGACGAGCAGAGAGCGGGTGCGGAAAAGCGGTCTTCCCATCGACCGCTTGCTTGCCCGTCGGGGTCACTCGTCCGCTCGCCCGAACTCTCGTCAGCTTACACAGCTACCCAAAGGTGTGTGTACTCAACCCTACTTGTGGGACAAATTTTGGACCGTCCGCTCCTCGACGAGCGGACTCATAAGCAAAAAGGAAGAAGACGACCGCCGTTCGATGAGAGCGGCAAACACAGAAGGACGGGATGAGCAGGCGGATTCAATCGCGCACTTGCCGGCCACCAGTCCGCGGTCTTCTCGAACAGAACTCGATGGTGTCGCTCGTCTTTCTCGCTCGGACGACGAGCACGGTTCACCCCGATTGAAGTGCGAGTAGGCAGGCGCCGTGTTGTGCCGACCACTCTCTCTGCCTTCACGTCAAAGGCGCTCGCGCGAAACGATGAGCGCAGAAGCGTTTGTTGGGGTCAATCGAAAGGTGGGAGTCGCTGGGCGGTTCGTACTGCAAGGCGTTCACCGCAGAATCGGGGCTTTCCTTAAACTTCCCCCGCCGCCGCTTCCACTCCAGCGATCATGACGGAGGACGCCGCCAAGCCGCGTGTTGGACGGTCGGTGCTGTTCTACGCGACGCACAAGTGACGTTTCGTCAACACGCTCGATTTCTCTGCCACCGACTACTTGCGGCAACGAAGGCTCTTCGGCTGCGGACTCTCCGTTTCTAGTCTGCTCCACCGCATTCCCCGCAGCGAGCAGGAGAGGTTGCCATGGGTGGAGATGCGCACTCTCGATTTGTGCTCGCTTTCCCTCACAAAACCGTTCTGAGTGCGGTTGACGAGAAATCACGTGTTTGTGGATTGGTGGCTCCAATTCTCGCTAGTGTCTCCACTCGAAGGTCTCATCGTCGTGTTCTCTTCGTTCCAAGGTGCAATGACCTTCGAAAAGCTTCGACGGTGGGCTTCGGTCTTTTCGGTGTTGAGAGTCGAGTGCTCGTTACTCTCATACTTTCTTTAGACCACCGCACACTCGAGTACATCGAGCTGCAATTCGGCAAGTGCACAAGGCCCCACCAAGTGACGCACCTGATGCGAGACTTTCTGCGCAATAAGATCGACCGTGCCGGGACACAAGTGTACTCGCTGGCCTGCTTTGTTGTTGGAACACGTCTACATCTATGCTTACGACCGACCTTCTCTTTGCAAGTGTTCGAATGGCCGTGTCGTTCAGATCTCGCGCCGTTCTTTCGAGCTCGCGCACGTGTATCGGAAATCGACGCCAAAATCGATGCTCAAATTGGCGGTCTGGCTTCAACTGGGCGGCAAGCATCCACTGAGAGCCTCGCCCAAATCTTCCACTCGTTCAGCTGCGAGCGGAATGAAGCGGTCGAGAAAGGCGTCCTCGCCCTGCACCACTTCGAGTATTCTGTTGATTTCAAGCCTTTGACGACTCGCCTGTGGAAAGAGCAGAGAATCAGCCATTTCCAGACGCTCTTCCCCCATTTGCGCTCGTTGAACGAGACGTGGATCGTTCAACTGAACACTTTCGCTTTTTGGTCCCCGTTGGTGCTGTCTGTCCAGTCCTTTTTGTTCTCCCACATTCCAGCTGTCGAAGATCTTCATCGCATTGAAGGTCTTCGTCGATCGTGCCATCCGCTTCGTCGAGTAAGCGCGAGCGGCGGGCGTTCAATCAAACGAACCGCGAACTGAAATTCGGGTGTCCGCTATCTCGTTCGTTTCATTGCGTTGTTTCCTGGATTTACTCGCTTCTTCGGAGGTCGAAGGCCGTCGATCGATTCTTCGCGTAGCACACGGTTTCCTGCAGCTTGAGGGTGGTTTGGCCGCCCAAGTGACGACGTTCTTCGAACAGCGGCTACTCGAAGTTCGCAGCACATGGCACCAGCGAATGGGCAAGACGGACGTTTGGTTCGTGGTCACACGCTCGGACCGTTAAATCTTCTGTTTGTTCGTCGCGTTTGTGAACGACGAAGCCAACGAGTGGAAAAGCGGTTTATCTGCGGCAAATGAAAGAAAGAAGAACGGAAGAGAATCACTCGGGGTCGTGCTCGTGGGGGAATCGCGGCTGCTCGCCGAAGGTGCGGCGTCGCTCGAGGGCGAGCCGGAAGTCGGACTCGTGGACGGCGGAGCGGCCAGCGCAACGTCGGAAGCCGTCGGCCGCCTCCGCAAGGTCGCCGAGCTGCCGCCCGCTGAGGCCGGCGGTCAGGCGAGCGAGGAGCGCGAAGTCGACGTCGTGGAAGAGCGGCAGGCGGGCGGCGGCCAGCCGGAGGATTTCCGCCCGCTCGGCCGCCGACTGCAAGCGGGCGGGCGGGAGTGAGCGGCGGGAAGCGGCGGAGAACTCACGGGCATCTCGACGCGAAGGCGGAGGAAGTGGCGGTCGACGAACTCCCCGTCGAACTCGTGCCCGTCGGTCCACTCGGCGAGGAGCGTGACGCCGTCCGTTGGGGCGGGCCACGCGGCCGCCAGTTCTTTGCGGAGCGGCGAGTCCGGTCGAAGAATCGCTTCTGAACGATGAGTGAAGAGGATTCGAGGGAAGCATAGACGAACCCGCACCGTCCACGAGCACCAAGCAGGGCCGCAGTTTGCGGAAAACGCCGAAGAGCGCGCGGACGGTCGTTTCGGCCTCCGCCTCCCGCACGATCGGTCGGAAGTCCACGCGGAGCGCGTTGCCCGCGAAGGCGGCCGTCGTGGCCGAAAGGAGGAGCGACTTGCCGCAACCCGGCGGGCCCTCCAGGAGGACGGCGGGCGCCGCGTGCAGCAGGCGGCCGGCGGGCGATTCGAGCGGCGGGAGGACCGCCGTTTGGAGCGCGTGGACGACCGCCGAGTGGCCGCCGACCGCCGCCCAGCCGCCCGAGCGCTCCGCCCGCCGCACGTGGGCGCGCAGCACGTCGACCTCGCGCCACGTGAGCGCCTCCGCCGCCTCGCCGTCGGCCAGCCGGAGGCCGAGCCGCTTCAAGCACGCTGTCCACTGCAAAGAAGCGGCAAGTGAGTGGAGGATGAAGGGGAGAACTCACCCGCTCGAGCAAAAGCCGCTGGTACACGAAGTAGACGCCCACGCTCGTCGCTCCGACCACCGCCGCTCCGGCGAGCAGCGGGAGAACCATCGGCGGTTGGCAGACGGCTGAAAGAACACGCGAATCGTAAGGAATTCAAGTGGAGTCGGCGAAAGCGAGGGAGCAGGCGGACGGAAAAAGCGGCTCGCCGAAACGAACGCCACAGAGCGAGCGAGCAGGCAGCGGAAGGAAGCGGCAGGCCGGGCGGCGGGCGGGAAAAAGTGAACGCGATCGGCAGTCGATCACGTGGTCCGCAGACGCCGCGGTCTTTTCGCGTTCTCACGATCTTCCGAGCGACCCGCGGGTATGTCATCCTGATCGAAGCCCGTTCTACCCACCCCACAACCAACCAACCGATCAAGCCGAGAGTGGATTCAAGGGGACTTTACTTCAAAGGACAAGGGAAGAGGGGAGCACACGGACACAGGAGAGGGGCGTTCAGGGGTTGTACTCGATGGGGAGGTTCTTGCGGCGCACCATTCCGTCACCCTGGAACCACTCGCGGCGGAACTGCTTGGCGGCGCCGTCGGGCGTGTTCCTGCAAGCGGGGGATGAGTGAGGAGCAGGGAGCGAGCGGCACTCACGTCCACTCGATGGTGATGCGGTCGTTGTTGGTGTCCTCCTGGCCGAACTGGAACGAGTCGCAGCTGACGGCCATGAGGACGGCCTCCTTGGGGTCGAGCACGCCGCACGGCGGGTCCACGCCCAGGCGCTTCATGTTCGTCGTCTTGATCGCCCACCCGATGCGGCGGCCGCCCGCGTTCACGATCTGCAGGCGGGAGCGCGGTTAGAGGACAGAACGAGTGGATTTCCGCGTGCCTTGATGTGGTACGTGTGCTTGTCGTCGTAGGGCGCGTTGAAGACGATCTTCGACGCGGGCTGCGTCTGGATGTCGCCGGGCGGCACGGACTGGGCCATCTTGCACGAGAGCGGGAAAGCGGGAGTGTGCGGAGCGAGAGCAAAGGAACAGCGAACTGCGAGGGGTCCGCTCTCGACGGCCGGCTTTTGTACCGCGGAATTTGCGTGAGTGGACGGGCGATGCAACCGGCCGCTTACCCCCTTCCTTTGCGCAACGGGCTGTTCGAATGGGCGAGAGAGCACGCGCTGGATGGAGAGCGGCTGACGAGCAGCAGGCGGGCGCCAAAAAGCGGTCTTCCCATCGAGCGGCCGCCTCCCGGGCGGGTCGAGTGCACGCTCGCCCAAACTCTCGCCAGGTTACAAAGCCTTTTTGAGGTGCGTATTCACTCCCCGCTTGTGGGAACAAATTTTGGACCGTTCGCTCCATCGGTGAGCGGACTCATTGACGGAGACGAGGTGTTGTTGTTGGGCACGAGTCTCGACGCTGTCGGTTGAGTTCTCGAGCAATGCTTGAAGGAGTGGTCGGTGTGCCGCTCTCTCGATTTTCGGGCTGCTCGGCAGAAGTCGTAAGTGAGTCACGTCTTGTGACACCTTCGTTTTGCAACCGTTCGAAAGAGCGGCAACACCGGAGGGCGGCGGTTGTGTCAAGGAAATGGACGGAAAGGTCGCCCTGTTGTCGCCGCCTTCCCGTCCGTTCGAGCGATCAAAAGCGGTCGACGGGTGAATCAGTGGGCACTGTTTTCGCTTTTGCACGTCCGCTTCGTGCTGTTTAAAAGAGCTCGATTTCTACTCTTCGTCTTTTCGTTTTGCTGTCGAAAGCAGTTATCGAGTGACTGCCGCGTGTTCTCTCTCATCCAACTTCTTCAGCGGACACCCACGGGCAATGGAGGGAGCGGCAGTGAACAAGAAGCCCCCGCCCTCCGCGATCAACGACGGAATCCACCTGCCGCTCGCCTACTCACCTCACAAAAGGTAACGCTCGAAATGATGAAACGCAAACTACGAGATTTCTTGGAGAAAGTGGAGCCTGAGGTGTGGGATCATCCCAGCGAGCATTTTCGTCCTTCTCGTGTGTTTCGTGGTCGCCGGCCTCGTTTCGGAGATTCGTCGCTTGAACGGCGTGGTCGCCGGGCAGACGCTGGAGATCGCGGGACTTCAACTCGTTCGCGACGTGAACCAAGCCGAGCAGAAGAGCGGGCGGCAAGTGGAAGACAAGGCAAACCGAGATGTGAGTTCTACTCATTCCCTGCCTTTGCTTAACGATTTTTCAGCCGGCAGCCGAACTGCAGGAGTGCTGGGAACGAGTGGCGAATTTCACGCGAGAACGCGCCGTTTACCGCCGAGAAGCCGCTAGTTTGAAGGCGGAACTCGTCAACGCGACTGCCAAAGCGGAGCGACTGCAAGAACAAACGAAGAAGCTCGAAGAAGAGAACCGCCGCCTCGAGCATCGAATCGGCTCGCTTGAAGCTGGAGAACGGTTGGATCATCCTACTGCCAGCGGTGAACTGTTTCCAAATTCCACTTCGAACGCAACAATGGACAAGGATTGTGGATTCCTGTGTAAAATGGCAAGAGATTGTCGCGGCGGCAGAGACGAGGAGTTCACGTTTGGTACGGCGCTCTTGTTCTTTTTACTGTTAGTTATCGTATGCATTTTTGGAGCGTTTCTGGTTCTTGTCCCAATCTTTCTGCCATTCCTCTTACTCTACTTAGTAGGTCGCGATATCTACATACAAGGCCCGCCCCCTTTTCGCTATTGGGGTTGGGTTCTGCTCGTTGTCGTGGGGATCGTTGCGTTTCTCTGGGGATTCAAGGAGTTGCTCAATTGGTGGCTGGATTGAACGCTGTTTGTCGAATAAACTGGTGAACGAGTTTTCTTGACCAGAACGAACAATAATTTGAAAACCTTGATGCAGAGCACCATGAGTACTCATCTCCAGTTACCAAAAAAGAAGTGAATCCTCGTTGCTCGTTCCGAACAGACGGAACTAGAAGACGGGCGGCATTCGAGTGACCACGGGCACTAGTCCCCGCAAACCGTCCGCTTTTTCGCTTCAACGGACGAACGAAGAAAAACGAAAAGATGACCGCCCTCCCTCTAGACCGGCGCTTTTCGGCCCGCAAGGGACCGCTGGCAGCGGGCCAAAGAGCGTCACGCGTGTCTTCCGGCGCTTGCCGTCCGCTTTTTTCCTCAAAACGCGTGGTTTGCGGGCACTTGTGAGAAAAGCGGGTGGACGGCCGGCGCTTTTCGTTTGGCGACAACCACGAGCGCGTGACTCCCGTTTGGATCGATGGAACAAACGAACGTACGTTTCTTCCGTTTATTTTAATTCATTTCCTTTAGATCAACGAGTACACGAGGACTTGGATGGGTGTGGACGATGAGAAATCAAAGGAATTTGACGAACGAATCGATCGACCGGCCGCCCATTCGTTCTCCGTCTTCTGCTCGAAAGGAAGTGCGAAGTGAGTGAAGTCGAACGGGTTATCACTTCTGTTAGTGTTCAGGAAATGGACGACGCGTGCCGTCCTCCCACTTCTTCTCGCTTCCGCCCTGCTCGTGTGTCTCCTGATCGGCTGCCTTCTGTTCAAAATTGGACGGCTGAACGGAGTGATCGCCGGGCAGAACGCCCTCATCAGTCGACACGATGCCCTCGATCGAGAGCAAAAAGCGCAGATCGAGCGGCTTGGAGGACCGAGCGGAACGAAGGATGACGAAGTGAGTCCATCCTCCCCATCCAACTTTCCTTTTGTGTGCATTTCAGTCGACCGTTGCACTCCGCGAGTGCCAAAGCCGAGTGGCAAACGTCACAAATAAGCTGGCCGCCCACCAAAAAAAGGCCGACCGGCTGAAGGCAAAACTCTTCAATGCGACCCTCATGGTCTCGCAGTTGCGAGAGAAAACCGAGGACCTCGACCATCACTTTCAAGCGGTGGCAGCGGAACTATCAAAGAACATCTCTCACGTGATCTTCGAACCGCTCTGCAACTGCAGTTCGAATCCAACTCCATCCTCAGCTCCAGCAGAGAGTTCTCTTGCTTGGGAGATGCTGAAGTGGAGCGGTTTGTATGCCGTGTTGGCCGCATTGGCCTTCGTCGCAGTTTGTCTCTTGGTAATTTGTGGGATTTATTTGTGTCTGCCAGTAAGAGAATAAACAGTGGTCAAATCTCTACAATCAACGCTTCCGAGAAGACAAGCAGTGGGCGAGCGGAAGGTCTACTCGCACCCTACTGGCCGCTGGAAAAGAAACGGCTTGTGCGTTTTGCGCGGTTCTCTGAAGTCTGAACGCGCGGTTCGTTGATGACCGCGGGAAAGAAGGCCTGCCGCTTTCCGCACGAATGCCGTCGATCGTTTCCTTCCATTCGAGCGGCCCACTACGCGTTGTGTGCGACTGGCGAGCGGTTGCTCGAGCACAAACTCGTGCGCTTGGTTCCTTCCACTTCTCACTCAATTCTTTCAGCGACCAATGGAAAAAGTCGTGGGAGAGAAGTCGACGAAATCCGAGCAAAACGGCGACTCGCCGCCCGCCTACTCGCTTTCGGCCTTCTGCGCCAAGCGGGAGACGTGAGTGGTCGCTCGAAAGCAGAAGATTCTAGGTAATGTGGTTTGCAGTGGAAAGTGAAATGCTCGTGCTGTTGTCCCACTCGCTCTCCTCTCTGCTCTGCTCGTTTCCCTCGTGATCGGCGGTCTCCTGTTCGAACGGGCGCGAGTGAACGGGGTGATCGCCGAACAGACGGCACTCGTCCACGAACAAGGGCCTTCATCGAGGAGCAGAAGGCGGTGATCCACGAGCAGAAAGTAGTGATCGGCGGTTTGAGCGAATGGAAGAACGGGCAAACGGTGGGCGAGCTCGTGAGTTTCACTTCTCAGCTCTTTAACCCACTTCTTTTACAGTAAACTCGGGACTATTGGGCATGAGTGGCGAACCTCACGAAGGAACTCGCCGCACACAAGCAGCACGAGCAAGCGACCGATGCTCGAATGGCCCGACTGGAAGCCGAAGTCGGCGAGCTGAACGCGAGAGTCGCCGCTTTGACTCATGCGGCAAAGGCCTTCAAACAAGAGAAGGTCAAGCGGACGGAGAAGAACGACCGCTCCAAGGGAAAGACCCGATTCTTTACGGCCGTTAACGGGAACTCAACGCCGCTTACTAACGCGACCTTTGAACTGCTGGCCATTTCCAATGGGACTTCTTCTGCAGGCAAAGAAGAGTGCTCGTTCGCGTGTTGGGCGTTGAAAGACTTTCACGGCTCCAAAAAGATCACGTACGGCGGCATGCTCGGGTTGCTTTTCGTCTGGTTCGTCATGTTGCTCCTGGCAATTAGATTGGTTTACTCGTGTATTGTTCTGCTTGTTGGTGTCTACTGGTTCGGTTGGCTGCTCTTCACAAAAGCTTCCCTCCGTTGTCGGATGTACACGCTGCTAATTCTGCTCGTCATTCTCTGCTTCTTCTGTATCGTGCCGAATCTGCGGGACTTGTTCAACTCTTGCTTCGATTGATGAGAGGTGTTGTTGAATAAACACTGATGTTTACGAGAAGGTACCCTTTGATCGCTTGAACTTTCAATCCTTCCGTCTTATCTGACAAATTTTTAGCGCTTCAAACGATTGGTGGGCGAACAGAAGAGCGATCCGCCGGATAAAGTCGCCGCCCACGTACCGCCGCCAAACAGCGGCTCTTGTCGACCCGCACTGCCGCCTTTTATTAACGGCCACTTCTGCCTCGCCCCGTCACGAACTCCGAACGGAAAGCAACCGTCGTCATCAAGCGTGACAAATTCTCGCAGCTGCACAATCCACCTTGAACGCACCTGTCGCTTGAAGGGCGGTCGTTTGAGCGAGCTACCCGGGGATCACCGTTCCCTTTTTGTGCTCAAGGGTTAAACAAAGCGGGCGGAGTGGTTGGTCTAACCGACAAAACAAACAACTGCGGGGGTCGTCGGCCCGTCCATGCGGGTGTGGGTCCCTGGAGTCATCAAAAACAGGACGATCAAGCCGGCATAGGTTGCTACAGAAATTCTGCCCTTCCGCACCGCGTTCTCCTAATGCAACTGCACAGTTCGATTTCGAAAACGAGTACAAAAAGAGAGTTCCTTGCCTGATCACCGCAAGCTCTTCACTTCGTTCAACAATGCATCCATCTGTTGTCTTCTTCTTCCTCCTCTGTATTTTGTGTGTCCAGTGTGCAGCTGCAGCTTCTGCTGAACACGACCAAATGGAGGACGTGGCCGAAGGATGGCAGTTGTGGTCGAAAGGACGTGGTCGGGCGAAAAAATCGGAAACGAAGACAGCAAAGTGCACCGATTTCCACCCAAAGTGAGCCCATTTGTTCCAAAAGCGCACTTCTTTCTTCCGCCTTTCAGTTGTTTCTTCTGGGCACGCAACGGCTTCTGCGGGTCGTCCCTCTACCCGCTGGCGGAGAAGAAGCGACTGTGTGCGTTCTCGTGTGGTTTGTGTTTGTGAACCGCATTTGAGGCTGGCAAGAGAATAAAACAAGCAGATGTGTTTCTAAGGTTGCCTCGCTTGTGTTCCAAGAAACAACCGACGCTTCTCGATTCGAAGAAATGCAAGTCGCATACATCCCGTTTCAATCGCCGTTGCGACGTGAACAGAGGTTCCGTTCGATTAAAATTCGCGCGGCCCCACTAACCGCCTGACCACTCGCGCGCACCTTCCCAAGGACTGCTGCTCGCACACAATCGCCCTATGGATGCTGGCGGGTTGACCGAGGTTCAAACGAGGGCGTTTGCGTGGATCAGCCGAGTGCCGGGCGTCACTCTTCCGCGCGCCTGCTAAACGCGCCTTGAAACGCAGCAATGGCTCACTTCCGCTCCGTTTAACTTTCTTATTTCCAGCAAAATGCCCGCTGCGCAGCCACCAAAGAAGAAATCGATGCTCAAACCGAATGGACGCTTGTGGCTGCTGTTCCACGCGACGAAGACCGACCAGGAGAACAATACGCTCGATCCCAACGCGCTCGACTACTTGCCGCAACGCGCGGTTCTCCGTTTGCGAACTCTTCGTTCCTTCTTCTGTTCCTCCGGCTCGCTGGCGGTCTTCTTCCACGGTGACCGAAAGGAGCGCACGCGGTCGGTCGTGGTCGACATTCGCGACCTGGGGCTGCGGTCCCTGCCGGCCAAACAACCTGTGGTGCGGTTGACGAACGACCACTTGGCCGTTGGATCAACCGGCCGCGTGCTGCAAATGGCTCGTTCGGAACGCGTAGTCGTTGTATTCAAGGAACTTCCTGAGGCCACCTTCGAACTGGTCCGCAAGTGGGCTTTGATGTTGTGGATGCTCAATAGTAAGTACTCTTTCATTATTGCTTTCCCCCGCTCTTCAGACCTTGCCTGTTTGGAAGCTATTGAACTGCGAATAAGCTACTGTGCAAAACGATCGCAGGTGGCTTATCTTGTACGGGAGTTCTTGCACGAAAAGATTGTGTGGATCTTTTGGCGAGGTTACTGCCAAACGAGCGTTGTGCTCGGTTTGCCATCAGTGTTAGAGGCCGCTTACCTTTCACCCAAATACGAAGCTTCTCTTTGTAGGGCGTTTGTTCAGTAGACGACAGATGATCGATTAGTTTAGATCTCGCTCCTTTGTTTCAAATACCCACTCGAATGCTCGAAATCGACACACCAATTGGGAGCATCGCCGCACACGGACCGTGAGATCCCTGAGCCATGAAACCGTGGAATTCCTGTGTTTAGGTGCAAGCAAAACGGTGCGGTCGATCTCGTGAAACTCGTTGTGTGCAAACAAGAAACTCCAGAAGACCTTCGACAACTACAGCCCGCTTCTTTGTGGGACGAAAAAACGGCGGGTGATTTCCGGGCGACGTTCGCAAATCTGCGCACATTGAACCCAAAGTTTTCGTTAAAGCTCGATTTTCTCGGCTTCCAATTCGAGGCGACGGCCGTGAGTTCATTCAACAATACGGTCCCTAATCTTGCTTTAGAACCGAATGGCCGTTTACGGCTCGTTGAAGGTGCTGATTGCTCGCTGCCGTCTTATCATCGAGTGGGCCGAAAAAGCAGGAATTCGATTGAGGGAACTGCGGACTTTGGTTTTTCTGCATCTGCCGGGCTCGCCCAATGCAGAAAAAATTAACGTTCGTTTTGTCTTAAAACTCCCACGACAGTCTGATTGGATTTCCAGGACCTGCACGGCGATCTCGAAAGCTTTTCTCGAGCGCATTTTTCCCGTAGGACAAAATTCGCTCTCCAGACGGACGGATTCGATGCGGAACTAGTGGAAGAATTCCGCCCATTCGACTTGCAAATTTTTTGCGTATGGAAGTTGCGAGTGAGAGAGACAACGCTGTCTTTTGTGTATCTTCGTAATCTGTATTATTAAAACGTCAGTATAATAGTCTGGTCTTTCTTGTTCGCAGCAATAAACAAATAACAATTCATACCGGGGCACTATGTTCGTCGTGCTCACTAACAAAGACGACATTAAAAGCTGTCGGGCACAAGGGAGAGAATCTTGAAGTAGCTGTACGCATTGGCAACGCAAAGCAGAATGATGGCGGGGATTTCCCCACAGTTGATCCGTCCACTTTAGCCGACCGCTCGCCTCCGGCTGCAGCGTGAGAGGAACGGGTGGAAGCAGAAGTACAACTCGTGATTGGCGGCGAACTCCAGCAACGACTTGTGGGCGCCCTGCATGTGGAACAAATCTTAAACGAAGCCCTGGTCTTCGTTGAAGAGTTTCCGCACGGTATCTGCGAACAAATGCACGGGGGAAATCGAGCGGGTCGCCGTCGAAACGACTTCTCGTGCTTCCAATTCATAAGGTAGGCGCTCGTACCACTTCTCCGCTCCTCTCCATCGATCACTTGCACGTCCACTATCCCGCATCGATGAAAAAGTGGTGGTCGATCGTCGAGTGCACTTTGAGCTTCACCCGCTTCTCCAGTGTTCTGCTCACAATCACTGCCAATTTCCACCCGTGCACATCTTCGCCGAGTTTCTTGCTGATGATTGACAAGCGACCTTTGCCGCCGACCGGTGAGCGGCCCCCCGCCGACGGGAGTGCCTTCAGCCGGCGGCTTCGAAGGGCAAAGGTCGCTGCGGATGGTGAACGGCGGCCGTGCGGTCGACTGAACTCGCGAACTGCAGCCTTCGGAACTCGAACGAAGCGGCGGGTTGAGGAACGAGCGGAAACTCCCCTCTTTCCGCTCAACACCGCCCCGTCCGCCACGTCCACCCACACGTCGGTCTCGTAGTCGTCCCAATCAATATGCTTCACGCTTTTGGTGCGAACGACTAAGACACTCGTCTTCTCTCCATCAAACTGGACGTGCAAATATGCCGATTGCCCGTTGCTCCCGCCACAGAGAACACCGACGGACGAGCAGCGGTGTTCGCCTCACCTGACCGCGCGCGACCAGGGTGCGAATTCCAAGCGGTAGCCGCCGAAGCCTCGCGTATTTCGTTCGCTTCTGTCTGCTTTGTCCACGAATAGCCCAAAGAAGGGCGTTCGGTTCAAAGCTGAACCGCTTTGAAACCAGTTTGTTGCACACCCACGGATTGTTGACGGATTACAAAGAAGCAAACAGCTTTCACAAGCACAGAAACGTCGAACTTAATTTTATTCTTAAAACACGAGAACAAGATGAACGTGCAGAATACTGAAAGTTGAGGAGAGGGATAGATAATGCTCGAAAACGTAGAAAAGAGCGCACTTATGGGTTCAGCTGCTGTTCACGACGTTCCGGTTGCCGGCCGCGAACTGTTCGAAACGAAGGCCTGAAATCGCCGTGTTCATTGCAATCATTGCAACTGCTGACTCACGATCGTTGTCTTCGCCCAACAGCAGGGCTTTCGATTGAGCGTAGACGGTTTGGGGCAGGCGCTTCGTGATTTCGTGCAGGAATTCGCAGAGACTCCGTTGCTGCCGGAAGTTCTCCTGGACGAACGCGCAAAGAGGCGACGGATTGGCGTCCTCCTTCACGTACAGCACCAGGTCGTACGTCCAGTCCGCATTCCATTCGTTTTGGAGAGCGACCGGCCGGAAGTCCATGCGATGGACGAGCGACGTGCAGTTCGGCATGTCGAACGGCGCCCCCTCCGCCCACTTCTGGCCGTCTTTCACGCGAAGCAGAAGAATCTCGCACTCGGACGTTTCGAGCCACTCGCCGACCGGCTCTTCGGCCTTGTGCTGCAACCGAAGAAATGAGAAGGGCTGAAGGCGAAGAGAACTCACTTCTTTCAGGTCGTAGTAGAGGAAGAGCGGCGCCGCGTCCTCCACTTCCTGCCGCAAGTCTTCCGCTCGTCTTTCGTCGGATTTGTCGGGCCCATACGAGCGCGAGTACAAACTGTTCCTGCAATCAAAAGAGCAGTCGTCGACCTCGAAGAGAACGCACCGTTGGTTTGCGACCTTGGCCGCGTACTTGGACACTTTCTGCTCCAACTCGACGATTTTCGCCGGCCGTTCGTTCAGCCCGTCGGTCAGCTTCGCGATCTCCTCCTCCCGCTGCTGGTCGACCTCCTTCAGGCCGCTGAACAAAAGAAGAAATAAGATGAACTCCTATCCTCGATCACTCCCCTGTTCTCTTGCTTCACTTCGACCAGCCGGACGGTGACGGTCTCCAAGTTGGCCTCCAGGTTGGCCTTCTGGTTGTTGCGGACGGTCTTCTTGATCCGTTTCGTCAACTTCTTTCGCGGGCGACCGTCCTCGGGCTCCTCTTTGATTTGGACGTCCGGCTCCTCGGCATTTGGGGCGTTCTCCTGCTGATCGGCCGGTTGTTCTTCGTCGTCTGCAGCTGCCGGCTCCCGCTTGACCTCCACCGCTTCTTGGCGCTGCTCCGGCTCGTGAGCGGGCACTTTCGGCGCCTCGCGCTTTACGCCCACGACTCCGGCGGCGGGAGCGGGAGCTTCTTGCGCGTCGTCATCGTCGTCGTCGATCGTGACGACGACCACTGGATCAGGGCGACGGCGTTTCGGCTGCGACGGCGGCATCGCTTCGAGCGGGAAACTCTCGATTCACTTCCGCTGGACGTTCGAGTGCGGACTGTTCGACGACGAGCGCTGCCTGTAATGAGTCGGTAATTGGGGATCAAACGGACGACGAAAGTAAGTATTTCTCGAAATCAAAGGCATAAAGAAGTGAAATCGCTGGACGGAACGCGCGCCGCGGAAAAAGGAGCAAAATCTTCCCGCGTTTTTCACAACACACGAGCGCCCTCGCCGCTGCGGACGCGCTCGCCAGAAACAAACAGGACGCGCTTCGCCCGCTTTTTTTCTTGGAATGTGCAAATGGGCCGCCCAAAGGTCGCCGCTCGACAAAGCGAACCGCGGACGCACACCACTGCCAACGCTCCGCTCTTTTTTATTCCGAGTCTGCAGAAAAAAGAAAACGAACGGGCTTATCAGAAGGAGCAATCGTTGCACGTCACGAATTTCCCGCGCAAAAACGCTCATTTTCGTGAGCCGGTCGACGACTAATGAGTTCGTTGGATTCGGTGTTTATTGGGCCGCACAAACGAGCAGAAGCAGCGGATCGAGATTAGATCGCTGGCCGGAGAGCAGAAGGTCCGATCGATTGATGCGGACAGGGGCGATCGGCGGGCAGAACGGCGATGGTCGGGGCGGGAGAGCGGAGAATTCGGGCATTGATTGGACGACGTGGGAGCGGAATAGATACATGATTCCGCCAGCGGAGCTCGCGACATCATTTCTTACTTTGAACTCTCCTCTGCTCCTCCTAGCGCCCGCCGGTTTCGAAGGTTGCTGTGGAAATTGGCGGGAACTCGGCTTCCTACCCGCAAAGAAATTCGTAACAAACGAGTTTAGATGAGTTCCTCACTGGAAGGAAGAATGACAATTACAACTTGTCATCTACAACGACGAAATCTGTTTCAACCACTCGATTCCTGCGGGGCTCATAAAAGGAATAAAAACAGGACCACAAGCAGGAATTATCGTCCGCTTTTTCACAATACGCAATCAACCGACCAGAGCGGACGGGTCCTGCGCGATTCGAATGACAAGAGCGTCCGCTTGGGTCAGCCGAGTGCTGGGCGCCGCATTCCAGTTGAGCGAGAAGGTGTTGATCGCGGCGGTCATTCACCGCTCTCGCCCGTTTGCCCAAGCAAAATGCTCGTCGCCGCGCCGCGCGAGGTGGCGTCGCCGAAGCTGAAAGCGAACGCTCGATGGGCGACGTTGTTTCACGGGATGGACACCGGCCGTCCGTTTAACAGGCTCGACTCCGCAACACACGACTACCTGCAAACCCGAGCGGCTCTCCGGCTGCGAACTCTTCGCTTCTTCTCCGTTCGTCCGCCTTTCCGTCGGCCTTCTTCGGCTGCAACTGGAAAGAATGCACGGCCGCGGCTGGAGTGGGCATGCGAATGCCCAGCTTGCACTCCACCCGAAGCAAGTGATGCGCGTCGACTTGAGCAGCGATTACGTGAACGTCGCCTCGATTGTTCGCCTCATCCGCACGGCTCGAGTGCGATGTGTGACCGTTTCGTTTCGCGAACTGCCGGAACTCACCTACGAACGAGTCCGAAACTGGCGGCCGTTGCTCGCGGGATTGAGAGGTCGGAGGTCGTCCTTACATCACTCAGGTGTCGTTTAGATGTCCACAGCCTGAAATCAATTCGAGTGTCGGTGTGGGAATGCGCCCATCGCTACCAAATCGGCCCGATC
This sequence comes from Aphelenchoides fujianensis, assembly GCA_024699865.1. Lineage (NCBI taxonomy): Eukaryota > Metazoa > Nematoda > Chromadorea > Rhabditida > Aphelenchoididae > Aphelenchoides > Aphelenchoides fujianensis. The sequence goes on along the minus strand of JAMPIO010000156.1, from coordinate 189,598 downwards.
ATTCGCGACTTCCTCGCCGCCAAGTCCGTTTGGCCCAAATTGGACGACCTTCGTGAAACGAGTCTGCTGTCCGTTTTGCCATCGCCGCAAGAACGTGCGTACGTCTATGCAGAACTTGTCCCTTTTCCGTGTTTGTTGTGCCGCTTTCATCGACCACTTGATCCATTGTGCTTTAGATCTCGTTCCATTCTTCCGTGCACCGGCCTGCCCGCTCTTGCTCGATGCGCGGGTCGAGAGCGTCGCGGCCAATGGACCGTAAGCTGTGTCAGCGAGTTCGAAGCATTTTTTTGTTCAGGTGCGAGCGGAACGATGCGGTCGAAGCAGTGAGCCTGTTCGTGTACAAACGAAAATCGGCGGCCGCCCTTCGTCGACTGTCGGCCGACTCGCCGTGGACGGAGAAAGACGGCCGTGACTTCCGTGTGGCTTTCGAGAACCTGCGTTCGTTGAACGACCACTTCGCTTTCGAACTCACAATTCAAGGCTTTTGGTTCAATGCTTCCGATGTGCGTCCACCCATCGCTCCCATCTGATTCGTCCTTGTTTAGAAGGAGGAGCAACAGCACGCTGCTCTCCGCGTCCTTGTCGCTCGTTGCTTCCGCTTGGTCGAGTGGAGCCGTGAGGCGGGCGTTCGGTTGTTCGCACTGCGCGTCTTCATTTCGCCGCATTCCTCGTGGACCGACGGCTCGCTTGTTCGTCTTTCCTTTTGATCGCTTCCGAATGCAATCCACTCGTTTAGGAGGCGATTTGCGAGGAGTTGGCGCCCGTCGAGCAGTTTCTTGCCGAACACCCGAACTTCATGCTCCAAACCGAGTGTTCGGACCGCGAAGTGTTGGGCGAGTACACGGACCTCGTGTACGCCGTCGTGCGCGCTTGGAAGCTGCAAGTGGACGCAACGGACGTCTGGTTCTCGACGTCGCGTAAGCGGAAATGAACTCGTGAGCAGTGCGTTGCTTTAATCTCTTGTTCATGCAACAATAAACGATCGGGAGTTGCTGTTGAAGCGGTCTGGAGCGTCTTTGAACGCTGAAGTTGCTCTGGTTGCAGCGAAGGAGCGAGAAGTATTCCGGTACTCTTCAACAAGCATTCCAGCTTGAACGAGTTTTTTGCTTGTAGCGCGACCGTCGGCAACACTCGCCGTCATTCCCGCTTTCCCTCGAGATCCAAGAAATCGCTTGAAAGAAATCCCTGCTTTCTCCAACTGGCTTGCGGGATCCAATGCTTCTGCCCGACGTTGCCAGCAAGTGGAAGACGGGCCAAATGCCGCTCAACGTCTGCTGGTCGCAAGTGGTATATCACTTTGAAGTGATGCCACAAGTGAAAACACTCAAGCAGCAAAGGGAAGAGTCGTATCACAAGTCAATCTTTTGCAATCGAGTTGATTGTCCACTCGCGAATGGCGGCGGCCCGCCCGGCGAGTGACCCGGGCGGCAAATTCGAGCGCCTGCCCGAACACCCCACCGCGTACTTTGACCTAGCAGACGCTGCAGTGCACAAAACTCACCGCGTTCCTCGGCAGGGGGCGCCGAGACCTTGCGCATTTAGTTCGCCCTGGCCCGCATTAGTCCCGTGCGGCGTGGAGGCGAGACTTCGATACAGAAAATTCGGCTACCTTTGACTTGGGTCTAAAATGCCTCTCGTTTTTCTGTTGAACCCCTTCTAACACAACACTCGAGCAAAGAGCGTTGTTTATTGCGCAAAATAACAAAATTCAAACATTAGCTTACGAACCTCGACAACAATGAGCAACACAGATGCCAGCAGCAATGACGAGTGCAAGAATCAAAAAGAAGATGAAAACATGCCACAGGCCTTCCTTTCGTTCTTCCCAAGTCAGCTGCACGGCCGCTCGCACCCGCGCGCGGAATGCCGGAGAAATGGAGTCGGTCGTTTGATTCGCTTCGACGATCCCGTCCTTCAGCTCGGCGATCGTCGCCTCGAGCAGCGCCAACTTCTGCTCGCTCTTCTGGCTAGCCGCTTGCAGTTGCTGGATGGTCGACCGTTGCTCCTCGAGTTGTTCGTCCCGTTGCGCGCGTTCGGCGTCGAACTTCTCGTTCAGTTCTTTCAGCAGAGCCGCCACACCGTCGTCCCGCTGCTTGTTGCTCGTTGTAGTCGAAGTCGGAAGCTCGCGGGTGACCTGACCAGCGGGCGTCAGGCTGATCATCGCCCAAACGAGAGCGCCGAGCAGCAGGACGAGCGCGAAAGCGACGAGGAACGTGAGCGCACGGCAGTTGAAGCCGGTTGGAGCTTTCGATCTAAGAAAGCGCGAGTTCAATCAACGGTTGCTAACGACCGCTTACTTCTGCTCTCCGCCCACTTGCGCCTCGACGTGCGCTTGCGGCGGCTTCCCGATCGGCAGCTTCGCGACGAGTCGGTCGACATCAGCGGCGAGTTGACGGCCGAACTGCCGCCAGCGATAGGCGGTCGTTTGGATCCAATAGGAGTTGCTCTCGGTGATCTTTACGGTCGACCATGAGCCAAGTTCGACGAAGCCGCACGAGGGCCACCACGCGTGAACAGAGGCGGCCGTCAGGTCTTGATGCTCGGCGAGATCGCACGCCCGAAGGCTGCGCGGAACCTCGACTCCGACGGGCGGCTGGTCGTCCACTCGCAGTTGGATGGAAACCGTCTGCAATGAACGGGTGAATAGACGGAACACTCCTCCTCACTCGCCTTCTCCTTCGTTTCGATCGCGTACACGCCGCCCCTCTCCACGAGATGATTCCGCGGAAGCTCCGCTCTCGTTCGGCCGTCCCGAAAGCGCACCGACGAGTAGTCCTCCGATTTGTAGCACTGGACATCCGAGGACGCGTCGAAGAGCTCGCCGATCCATCGGCCCTTGCGCCACTCCAGCACGTGTCGCTCCTTGCCCTTGCCCCTCAACCCGAAGCGGTGAGTGCAGTCGACCACGAACTAGACGAAGGCAGATGTGAAAAGAAAAAAGAAGTTAGAGTTCGTACCTCGTCGCCTAAAGAGAGCTTCATCGCGCGGTTCCGCTCGTTTGCAATCGTTTGGTTTGGCAGCAGCGCGAGAAACGCGGCGGTCCACTCGCGCCACTGATCGCCGAATGGACGGGCGGTCGGCAACCGCCCACGCACCTTCCTTCTTCCCGGGGTCGACCTGCACAGATCTCAAACCGCGATCTTGCGCGCAAATCAACGCCGAACGCGGAGAGCGGCAGACGAGGAGAGAGCGGAGAGCGGCGTGCAAACGCAGACGAGTGACCTCTTGCAGTGGTCAGTGCGAGCCGCCCGCCCGCTCGAATGAGCGAAAAAAGCCGACCGCCCTGCCGCGAGGACGAGCTTTTCGGCTCGGCCGGCCGCCGCGAGTGGCAGCGGGCCAAAGGACGTCACTCGGCCCGCTGACGTCCGCTTTTTCGCAACATTCGAGCGAGCCCCGAGAATTTGCCGTCTTTCGGTTCGGATGAAAGCTCGTCGTTTTGCCGCCATATTCCCACTTTGCTTTGCGTGTGCGGCAACATGCCGTCCACTTTCTTTCGTTTATCGATCGTTTCCGGGTAGTCAAAATTAAGCAAATAAATAACGAGCGGCATTTACTCGGGCAAAATTCTGTGCGCGCGTGATTTCCATTCCCTTCTCAGTTATTTCTTTCAGCGTTTGTTATGAACCAATGAAAGAGGTGAGACCAACTTCCAATCAATAATTTGATTCGATTGCTTGCAGCCGACCGAGCGCATGCCCTCGTTGTCGAGCGGAAGCGAGGAGAACGCCGATAAATTCGCCAAAGAAATCGACCCGCCGCCCGCCTACTCGCTGGCCGCCTTCTGCACCAAACGGAAGACGTGAGCGGTCGGTTGGAGGTAGAAGCGACCTTCTTTTGGTTTCAGGAACTGGAATCCGACGCTGGTGATTGCGGCCGCTGTGGTCTCCGCCCTTCTGGTCGCCTTGCTCATCGGCGGCCTGCTGTTCAAGATTGAGCGGCTGGACGGCGTGGTGGCCGAACGAGACGCTCGCATCAACGAGCAGAAGGCCATGATCGAACGGCTCGGAGAGCTGTGCGAAGTGAAGGAAGCCGAGTGGAAGAGTGGACGACAGGCGGAAGAACCGAAGGAGGAAGAGGTGAGTCCATTTCTTCTAACCACCTCCCACTTGCTCGCTTTTTTCCAGCCGGGGGCGGAAATCCGCGAGTGCTGGAGCCGAGTGTCGAACCTGACGAAGGAGCTCGCCGTACACAAGCAGGAAGCTGCCGCTCGGATCTCTCGTTTGGAAGCGGAAGCCGGCCGGATGAAGGTGATGCTCCTGAACGCGACCCTCGAAGGGGCTCGACTGCGAGAAAAAGCGAAGAAGCTCGTGCAAGAGAAGGCCGAATGGACGAGGAAAAACGATCAACTAGAGCAACAGCGACAAGTGCTCACGATCAAACCAAAAGAGCCGAAGCCGTCTTCTACCGCCACTCCCCAACCACCCGCTAGTTCGACTTCAAAAGCAACATTGCCCCTAGAGGAAAAGGATTGCTCGATCTGGTGTTGGGTGGTCACGTCGATTTTATCGTCTTATCCAAATAAGACGATTAACAACTTCGACACGGTCGCGTTTATCATATTCTCGCTTTGTGCGCTTTGCCTTGCTCTTGTCCTCTTGTTCGCTTTTGGGGTCGTGTGTTGCTGGGTGTACGAACTGGGGTGCAAGATCTACGGCCAGCGCTCGCCTCCACTTCGCTATTGGGGCTGGGTGGCGTTGGCAGTTATGGGAATCGCTTTGACGATTGCCGGTTTGTATTGGGGCTTCGTGGGATTGCGGAAACTGCTGGCCTTGTGCTACCAATGAACGAAAGAGGCTTGCTGAATAAACTCGAGCATGTGAGTAGTCGTTTATCGGACAGGACGCACAACAACCACTCGATGACGAGACCTTGAATAAAGCAAACCGTGGAATCAACCACAGCGTCCACTCCCCGCCAACTCCCACATTGCGGGCGCGGATAACCGCGAGGAATCGCCGGGGTCAAAGGTCGTGGACAGCGTAGGGGTTGGTTCGCACCCCACCCTGCCTCTCGCAAATCAGCCGAGCGAGCGGTCGCCAGATGCGCGGCAACGGCGGTCGGCTTGTTCGACCAAGTTTTTTGCGCGCGTTATACGCTCGAGCTTTTCATTGCTCAATTTTCTTTTTGCGGTCGGTTGAAATTTGAAGAAGGTATTGACCGCGTAGAGAACCTTTCTTTGTCTCCGCGCACGCTGCAAAGCTTCGTTTGAAAGTGGTTGAAACAACGGGCAGTGTGTCGTGCAAACTCGATGCTTTCTCCAGCATTCATTCCTCTTTTAGAGGTTTTTTTGTTGCGTGGACCCGCTCGCTCGATTAAGGCCATCCTTCCGTGAATTTTATTCAAATAAAATGTGAGTTCTATCAAACTGGAATCAATCCTTCTTTATGTTTGTTTAAGAAATTGCTCTCCATGTTTCCGCGGACCTCGGCACAAGCCTGGAGTTTCTTCATCGGCTTTGTGATCGGCAGCATGATCGGCGTGTTTGTCTATCTAACCGTGCGAGTGATCGTACAGGTCAGCGAGCAGCAGGCGATAATCGAAGGACTCAAACAGGAGATGACCGAATGGGCAGCAAAGAACCAACGACTGGAGGAGCGCCTCCAATTGCTCGAAGAAAATGGATCAAAACAAATTCCTGGTGCCCTATTTTCGTAGTTTTCCCTTTAAGCAGTGAATTGCGTTCGAAAATGTGCTTATTTTTTGATGGAATTTGTGTGATGTTGGTTCAATAAAGTAAAAATGTGTTGTTGACCCATCTCTTCACTCGGCCGTCGTACAAGGCGGTCAGCTGGCGGAGGTGCGCGCAGTCCTTGTTGTCTTACAGCTCGGAGTGCAGCGAGCAACTCGTCCGCTCTCGTACTAGCTGAAGTACTCGCAGTATATAGCAATCGACTGAGATGGGATCTAAACTATCGAAAGACGTTGCTTAATGGTAGTGTTCCGATCGGCACGTGCGGCTCGCACGAAGCGATACGTTGAATGCTGGGCTATTGAACACAGAACGTCTGCCTTCCGCCAATCTTCCGGCTGCTTTCGAATCGAAGCTCCCCTTTTTCGCAAAAGGCGGCCTCGGTTTGTTGTGCACAAGCAGCCGGTCCAACTGCTCCTCGATCGTGAGAACTCCCAGCCGGCCGGCAGCGAGCGCATCCGAACGACGTGTCCGCGTCCTCGAGGATCGCGCGGAATTGCTCAACGACCGCGTGCAGTCCCTTGGGGACGGCCTTCGAGAGCATCTCGCCGGCCTCCGCGAGCAGCGTGATCGCCACCTCGATCGAATCGTCCGTCGGCTTGTTCTTCAGCAGGACGAGAACCTCGAGGTCGAGGATCTCGTGAGCCACTCGCTGGTTGGCCAAATGGACGAGGAACTTGCAGATCATGACACAGAGCGCTTTGTTGCTCGTGGCAAAGGCGGGCTTGAACTGGACGACGAGTCACTTGAGGATCAGGCGGCCGATGTTCGGGAACTTCGAGTTGAGGATCGCGACGAAAACGGCGTACACGTGCGAGAAGGCGGGCGAGACGGTTTGAGCCCTGAGGATCGAAAAAACGAGCAGGCTCGTGCCGCAGAAGACACGCGCACGATGTCCACGATGTTCTTCACGTTCACTTGGCCGCGGATGTGCTTCTTGAGAAGCGCCCAGTTCATGCGCTGGTACGCCTTGGCGTTCTTTTCCGACTCTAGCTGCTGCAGCATGGGGCGGAGCTTGGCCGGCGGGATGCACGCGCCGCCCACCCGCTGCCGATTGTTCTTTCACGAGCGAGCGCAAATCGATAGGAAAAAAACAACGCAGAAACTTGGCGATGAGTGCCGGCTGCCGCGCTTGTCGCTACACACTACTCGAAGGGTAGTGTGTGCGCGATGCACATCGATGCATTCGGTTGGGTCAACTGAATGGTGAGCGTTGTGTTCGTTTTTTGCCCAACGCGCGGTCGATTCTACCTGCCGCTCACTCGTTCCGCCTGCCGCTTTCCTCCTTCCAGCCACCACTCACTCTACCGTTTTCAGCGAAATGTCCACTCCGGAGCAGTCGGAAAAGAAGAAGCCAAAACTCAACGCAGAAAACCGCTTCTGTGTTCTGTTCCACGCCACGCACACTGAAAAACACCAAAATATGCTTGGCCTGTCTGGTGCGGTGTACTTGCGGGAGCGGGCGGCTTTGCGGCTGCGGACTCTCCGCTTTCTCTTCTGCTCCTCCGCATTCTCGTCCGTCTTCCGCAACTCGGGCGGAGAGGACTGCACGGAGATGCTGGTCTTTTCGGACCGTTTCTACTCGCTTCAAGTCAGAAAGAAGAATGTGGAGATTATTCTTTCGAAAGATCACATGTCTCGTGCGTCAATGAGCCGCGCCTTGCGGGTGGTTCTACTGGATCACGTGCGGTTGTTGCTTTGCTTTGTGTCGCTCAGAAATCTGGAAGACTGCCACGAGTGGCTGCCCGTGCTTTCTGCACTAAAAGGTGGGCGTTTACTTGTTGTACTCTTTATTTGGTTGTTCAGAGCATCGGACGCTGAGAACGATTCAGCTGGACGTCAAAAACGCTCGACGAAACCGTGTGCTTGTTCCGTTCTACCGCGACTTTTTGCCCAACAAAATCGTCGAGATTCGTTTGAACGAATCCGAGCTCACCGTGTTGTTCGCGTGTTTGTCTTCGACCGTGATGGAGAGAGCCTCTATCGACAACAATGGAATGCCTGCTTGTAAGCTCTTTCTCCTAAACAAGAGCGCGCAGTTGTTCCTTCAGATCTACCGCTCTTCTTTCGTGCTCGCGCGCGCGTCCTCCACTACCGCACCAAAAGCTTCTGGGAACTCGTCAAGAACGGGCGGAAAGTTCCTAATTGTTGGATCGAACACCGGCGTTTCTTTCAGCTGCGAGTTGAACGAAGCGGTCGAGCGGGTGGTCCTCGAAGTGTGCCGCTACGAGGGCTCGCGCAGCTTCCGCGAACTCCCGCCCGTCTGCCTGTGGACCGAAAAAGACGCCCACGACTTCGGGGCGGTTTTTGCGATCCTCCGGCCGCTGAACGAAAAGTTCGGGCTCGAAGTGATCACTTCGTGCTTCCTGATCTCCGTCCGAAGCGTGCGTTGCTTGATTCTTTCCTCTGTTCACAATCTTCGTCTTTCAGCTAGCGGCAGAAGTGTTGCCCGACTTGAAGCGCCTCGTCGACCGTTGCCTCCGCCTCGTCCAGTGGGCCGACGAGGCGAGCGTTCGTTTGGGCGAACTGCGAACGGTCGTCCGTTTGGCGAAAGACCGGCGAGAAAGCCGGAAGCCGTCGTTTTGGGTTCGTTTCCTCATTTCAACCACTCACACTTGTTAGCGGTGTTCAGAAAGCAAAGCTAGAGGAAACGGAAAAACTCTTCGCTCAGCAGCCCAAAGTCGTCACCCGAACGGAGGATTTCGACGCCAACTTGTGCGGCAGCTACCGGGAGCGTGGGGATTCGATCGTGCGCACGTGGACATGGAAACTGAACTCCACCGCTGTTTGTTTCGTGCTCCTTCTGTCTCCTTCTTCCTACTGACCACTTGCTTAACGAAGAATGAATGCGCATCGTTTCCGCAGATTTTCTGCTGCCTTTGACTGTTGAAAGACTGGAATAATATCGTTCTTACGATCAAGGCAAAGCATGAGTTTTAAAGAGAGGAACAGGAAGGCGACAGAGCATAAGAAAAGCAAGTAGCAGCTAAAGACAAATGGCTTCGCTTTTTCCGCCGTTCGTTGAGAGTGTGCGCAGCGAGCGGAGAGCGCCCGACGAGCAGCGAGCAGGCGGCGAAAAGGCGGTCTTCTCATCGCCCCGCCGCCTGCCAGCTAGGTCAAGAGGCCGCCCGCTCGAGCTTTCGTCAGGTTATCCAACCTTTTTGAGGTGTGTACTCCACTCGACCTCTTCGGAGTGTCGACCATAAATTTTGGACCGTCCGCTCCATCGATGAGCGGACTCACAACTACAACAAAGCGGAGGGCAAATTGACGCAATCACTTCTTTTTCAACCGAACAACAAGCTGCTCAAGGAGAAGCCAAATAAAGTCGCTCGTTTTGCCCTCGCGTTCACGCGTGGAGTCAAAAAAGAACCCGATTGTTTGCACGCAGATCGAAAGAGCAAACAAAACGAGTGGTGAGTCACCCACGCCGTCAACTCGCCGCCCGAAAAGAAGTGCCCCGCGTGTGCTGCTCGTTGTTTGCGGTCATTCGGGTGGACGGCGCGGCGCGCTCCAGTTGAACCCGAGCTGGGCTCGCGCTCTCTCTTTTCTATTTTTATTCCTTTTTTACAGAAGCGCCCACACGATGGAGGAAGCCGGTGATGACAAGAAGGCGGCAGAACGCGAGCTCAACCGCGCACTTCCGCCCGCCCACCCGCTACGGAACAGGTGAGCAATCAATTTAAACAGAATTCCCTTAATTTGTTTCTTGCTAGGACGTGCAACCCAACGGGCGCAACAACGGGCGTTGTTTTTTTCGTCTTCCTGGTGTCCGCCTTCAGCGGCCTTCTGTTAGAAATCGGGAGGTGGAACGGCGTGATCGCAGCGCACAAGAAGCTCATCACCGAACAAATGGATCGAATCGACGAGCAGCAAACGGCGATCGACTGGTCGCTGGAAAAGCTGAAAGAAGAGAAGGAGAAACACAAAAAGGTGGCTTCAATGATTTTACTTTCTTCAATCTTCCTCCGATTTCAGCCGCTCGGCCTGCTCCACGAGTGCTGGACGAACGCGACGAGCATCGCGGAAGGCTTCGCCCTTCGCAAGCCGGGGGTTTTCGCTCGAGTCGCCCAACTGGAACCGAAGGTCGGTCGAGTGGAGTCGGAGCTCGACTATTGGCAGTTGAAAGCGCTCATCAACGGCTAGATCTTCGACCTGACGGCGTGCAAAGTCTTCTTGCCCGGTAGGAAGCGGATGAACGATGAACGCTGGGCGTCCTATCGAGCGGTCCGGGACGAGTACGAAAGAGAGCGCATAGGACGGTTCGCCAACTCCACTACGACTGCAACGCCTGCAGCCGTCAAAGAAGGGCACTCGTTTGTGTGCCGAGTGGCCAAGGGCTTCCTTCGTGCTCGTACAAAGAGGTTCAACTACGGCAACACGCTCGTTCTGCTTGCCGCCCTGTTCGCAGTCCTTGCCCTCTCGTTCAACATGTTTGCGTTCACGTGTTTGTTGTTCCAAGGATCCCAGCAATCAGCCGGCAGAAACAGCGCTCAATTTTCCTCCCTTTTTCCTTGTTGGACTTGGAGTTCGCTGGTTCTCGTCGAGATCGTCGGGTTGTTCTCTGTCGTTCCGTACATCCGCGACTCGTTGAACTTGTGTCTCGATTGATTAGCTGCGTTTTGAATAAAGGTAATGTGACGAGCGGGTGTTTGCTTGCGAGGAAGCGATGGGACAACCGGGGCGGCAGGTATTGAAGGGTCCGCAGTGCCCGCTTTCCGTTCACAACCCACTGCTTCGCATAGCGTGTGCGCGCCGCGTGGTGAGACAAACATGATCGTTGGGGTCAAAGAGCACAACAAGCCGGCGTCGTTTTCGCGCCTGAACTCACCCCTCGCCCAGTCGCCCAACAGACCGCCGCGCGGACAGTCCCCTTCCCGCCGCAGCCCTTGCTCACATCGCGCTATACTTCGTCTATTTCCAGCGAAATGTCCACTTCGCCGCCGCCAGAGAAGAAGGCGAAACTCGCGATTAACGAGGACACGGACGGCCCGCTGCTGCCCGCTCTTTCCGCTCTGCAGAAGGCGGAGAAGAAGCTGCCGAGACTCGCGACGAAGGGCCGTTTGCTCGTGATGTTCCACGCGTTAAACACAGGTGGATTGGGCAACATGCTCAATTTCCACCTGCCCACCCACCGACGGGCTCGAGCGGCCCTTCGACTGCGACTCTCCGCTTCTTCTTCTGCTCCCGTTCGTCCGTCGACGCCTTCTTCGATTCGAACGACCTCAGCCGCGCCAATTCCGCGTGCATCGACGTGGGCCATTCGACAGTGGGGTTATCGAAGCGAGTTGGAGATTCCGCTGTGCGGCTGTACGAGGATCACCTGACTGCCGCCTCAATCGCGCGAATCGTGCGGGTGGCTCGTCCGGGGCACTTTACCGTCTACTTCTTTCAATTTTCTTTCCCCAGTTTCGGGCAAATAGCGGAGTCTTACTCGCTTTTTCGAGCTCTCAAAGGTGGGCGGTTTGGCTTTACCGTGTCCTTATTGGAGTTTCTTCAGATTGTCGCTGTTTGAAGACAACCCACGTAGATCATTTGACCATAGTCCGCTGCCGAGGGGCTCCTCTTCGACTAATTAGCGAGCTGTGCGACGACACGATGCTGGAGTTGGATCTCCCGAGCACTCGTTACACCTTCTTGTTGCCCAACAACTCAGCCGTGTTGATGCGAAAGGTGTCTCTTTGGGCGGGCACGTTTCCTTGTGCGTCCTCCATTTGCTCAGCTCGTTGGAATAGGTAGTGCTTTCAGACCTCGCGCGGTTCTTCCGCGCTCCTGCTCGCGTGCTCGAAATTCGCGCCCGTCGGCTGGAAGGCGTCACTGGAGATGAACCGTTAGTTTCGTCATTCAACGGCTTTGAAATCAATTCGATTTAGTTGCAAAGCAAACGAAGCGGTCGAGCGAGTGATTCTAAGCGTCTGCAATGACTATTGGGTTGACTTCTCGTGGCCCCCTCAACCGGCGCCCGCTTCGCTGTCGGCTGCGGACACGGCCGACTTCCAAGCGGCCTTCAAGAATCTGCGATCGCTGAACGACCGGTTCGTGCTTGAAGTGCACACCGAGTGTTTCTGCTTTCCGGAAAGCATCGAGGAGGTAAGTTTGTCGTCCGTATGTTGTGTGTAACTTGCAAACGAATTAGCAGCCGGAGCAAATGCGTCGTGCGTTGCAACTGCTCGTCGATCGCTCCTGCTGCATCCTCCGCTTGGCGAAAGAAGCGGGCATGCGTTTGGGCGAACTGCGAGCGAGCATCTCTTTTGGACCTCTCTCTCGAGCCGGCTCTCGTTCGTTTCCTTCGATTTTCTCCAAATTCTAGCCTTCGCTTTCCAGTGGACCAAACAAGCGCATTGCATCCACTGGTTCTTCGCTCGACGACCGGGCGTCGTCTTTCAACACAAAGATTTCGATGCGGAATTGGTCGAGAAGTTCAAAGCTCGCCACGAAACGATCGTGTGGACGTGGACGCAGCGGGTGGAGGACACGAACGTGATCTTCGCTCTTACCGATTGAGCATGTGTTTCTGTGGTGTCTTTCCGTAGTGTGATTGTCTAGTTGTTTTTGATCAATAAATCAAGATGAACGAAGAGAGGAGAGTAAACGAGTCGTTGCGCGCTTGTGCGTCTACCATACCGGCTGCCGAAGTCGCGAGCCAAAGAGAAACAGCGTTTCTCCGCTTCGGCCACCAACCGAACAGTAATTAGAATCAACAAGGAAATTCAACAATGTTGTGTTGCAAAACAAAGAAAGAATTTCGGCGTGTGTGCGTTCTCCTCACCGCCCTCGTCGTCTACCGATCGCTTGCCGGCTTCGGTGGCAAAGCGTAGTGGCTGAACGAGAGGATCGTTGAGTATTGGTTTGTTAAGAAAGTTTTGGCCCAGCTGGAACAAAAGAACTCGGCTCGAACACTTCGCCCGCTCTTTTCCGCCCAGCCGAATACTTTTGCTTCATTTCCGCAGCGAGCGGACCAAAACTTTCTTAACAAATCAATAGAAGGCGGAGATCGAGAGACTTCGCAGGTTCCGGGTGGTTGGTGAGTGGGCAACAAATGGGCGACGAAGGTGAGGGCATCCTTCCATCCACCAATGGTTTTCGAGTGTTGGGAACGGCTGACGGACGGCACAGAGGAGCTCGCCGCACACCAACGAGCCGGCGGCCGCTTTTCCCATGAGAAGGAGCGACTGTCCCTACTTTCAACTTGATGGAGGTTGCAGTCAAAGAAGAGTGCTCGCTCGTGTGTCTCCAGGCTATGATCTCTTTGAACACCCGGTCAATCAAGGCCGTTCTGCTCGCCCACTTATTTCTCGTCTTTGTTTCGTGATCCGCGTCGACAGATTCGAACAGGCCGGCCGACTCTCCGTTTACAAACGCTTCAAACCCGACAGACAACAGCTAGCGCCACTCACTACCTACTCAGGACGCGGTCGTGTGAACGTGTGCGCGAGTGCAGCGCAATTCAAACAAGGGCGTCTGCCAGGGTTGAACGATCGGTGTGCGTTGTTTTTCAATTCCTGCTGGCAAGAGCTCGACCGCAATGATCAGTCGCTCACTCCTCATTTTGTGTTTACTCTCTCGAGAAAGACACACAGGGCACATCCACTCGTCTCCACCTCAAGCGGTCCATCCGTTCGAGCAGTTCGGCGCCGTCCACCTTCTGCAGCCACTCGTTGAGTCCGCTCTTCTTCTTGGGCAGGAAGACGGTGAACTTCGTCCTTTCGTCCTTGCACGGCAATTCCAACACCTGCACGTCGCTCGTCTCGAAGTATCCCGTACGCAGCCACTGTTTCATCATTTTGACCTGCAAAAAGAAAGTGAAGCGAGTGGTCGGAGGAGCTCACCGGCCGCTTGGTGTTTTCGTCGACGAAGAACGTCTCGTCCGTCGTGCTCCGTTTGCTGAATGTTTCGTCCCACTTGCCCTGCAAACAAACGATGCCGTTGATGTGTTGCCGTAGAACGAATGAGTCCATCGCTCTCCTCTAGTCTTCTGCTCAAACAAGGCGCTGCTTTAGCTTGCGAGCAGCGGGCGCCTTCTTCTGCCCCAACACACTCGCCCTCATCTTGAAGTAAACGGCGTTGACGAGCACCAGTGCGGTGTCGGGATCGACGTCGTCCGCCGAGAGCAGGTCGCGGATCTTCTGGTGGGTGGCCGTTGCGACGAACTCGTTGATCTCTCGGACGGCTTCCTTCGGCTGCCGCTTCAAGTCCACCTGCTGAAAGGCGGCGCCAAAGTTCGCGGCGAGCAGCTCGCGGTAGGCGGCCTTCACGTCCAGCTGGCGGTCGACGAACGCCCGATTGGCCAGCTCGAGGGCGATCGATCGGTTGCCGGCGGTCAGTTGGGCGAACGTTCGGTGGAAGGCCGCGTCAAGCGCGTCGCCCGTGTTGCCGCCTGCAAGGAAGGAGTGAGCGGAGTGTGATGGCAGGAATTCGATCAGGGGATCTCCGCGTGGTCCAGTGCGGACCGCTCATGCGATCGCTGATGTCACTAGACTACGCGGTCGACCGTCCAGCTTCCATCGACACTCCTGACGAACGAACCTCTGGCGAAAACCCGTTCGAACTCGCGCCGGGTGTCCCCGCCGGCGCCCGCGTACGCCAGCGAGAGGGCGAGCGCGATGGAAATCGGCGAGAGGATCAGCGAGGCGTTCGTGCCCACGGCCGCCTCTCGCAGCAGCCCGACGGCGAAGTCGGTTTGGGCGGCGGCGAACGCGAGGTCCGCCATCTTCGGGGTGGAAGAAAGACGAGTAACCGGACTGGCGATCGGACTGTCGAGTGAGAGGATGGTGGTGAGGCCTCCGCTACTGCCTGCTCCGCGCGCCTTTCCGCGGGACATTCGGCCGCAGGTCAAGCGAACAACAACGATTGATCGCGCGTTGTCAAGGACATCCAGTCGACTCGGCAGACAGAACTCTCCGACGTGTGTCGGCCTACCATCGCCTGGAAGCTTGCGGTTTAATTGAGAGGTTCCATGTGGGCAACAAAACAATACCGTCATCAGAAGTGTGCACAGAGAACGAACAATTGCAATCAGCGTTCTTTGTTTGCTGATTAATAACATCTGTCGAATGTTTTCTTTTGTTGCTCACCGCCTTCTCCTCTTCTGATCGCCTCTTGCACGTTCCCAGGACTCCAGTCGACTGTGCGATGTCTTGCGGCGTCTTGGAATCCAACTCGTGATCAAGAGCGTCCCGCAACTCCCGCGGTGATCTCCGGCGCAACAAAAGAGTGAAGCTTGCGGAAATGCGAATGCAAACCGAACTGCCGACTTTCAACTGTGCGCGCATAACCTCGCAGTCAACAAACCCGCCCGATGCGCACCGCAAAAGAGGAGAGAGTCCGCTCGGGTCGGGCGATTGCTGGGCGTCACCTTTGAGCCCCCACATACCGCGCGATCGAGCGCGGCAGTGGTTTACTCTTCTTGCATTTCGCTAAGCTGTTTATTTTCAGCGAGATGTCCGACTCGCAAAGCCCCGAACGGCGGCCGCCAACGTTCAAGCCGGACGGCCGCTTGTGGCTCTTCTTCCACGCGACAAGCACCGGACGTTCCAAAAACTTACTCGACGACGAGGTTCCCGACTTCTGGCGGCAACAAGCGGCTCTCCGGCTGCGCACTCTCCGCTTTCTCTTCTGCTCGTCCGGATTCTTGTCGGCCTTCTTCGATGCCAACAAGAAGAAGAATCGCTCGCATTCGGCCCGGGTTTCTCCCCATTTCTACGGGGATGGGTGGATTGCGAATGGAGTCGGCCTGTGGTCCGTGCGCATCAAGGATTACTTCTACGTCCGCTTGACTGAAGACCACCTGTCTGCGGGCTTGATTTCGTGCGTTCTGCAAGCCGCTCGAATGGATCGAATCGAAGTGGCGTTCCGAATGGTCGATGAGGTCACTTTCGAGAGCCTTCGGGAATGGGCGCTCATCCTTGCGGCCGTGAGAGGTTAGTGGGTTGCCGGCAACTCTACTCGCAACTTGCTGCCTTCAGATCACCCCACTTTGAAGGCGGTCAACCTTCAGGTCCTGGAGACCTCGGCCGCTTACCAACTGATCCCTTTCCTTCGCGATTTCCTGCGCGACAAAGTCGACGAGTTGCACACGACGTGTTCGCGTTTCGCCGTCTTGTGCAACGGTCGGTCGTCGGAAAGCGCGAAGAAAGTGGCTACCAATACCGTCTTGACGCCTTGGAGTATGTTGCCTGTGACGTGTCTTGCGTGTAAACGTGTGTTAAGCTCTTGTTCCCTTCTTCCACGTCCGAGCTCGTGCGCTTCACCTTACAGGATACTTGAAGTACCTTACGGCGTATGGCCGGTAGGACTCTCGTTCGTAAAACAAAGCCCTTTTGTTTGTTCAGCTGCGAAAAAAACGAGACCGTTGAAAAAGTTTACGCAAGAGTGTTAAGAAGGGGAAACTCGCCCAACTTTCGCGAGCTTCCGCCCGGCTCGTTGTGGACGGACGACGACGCTCGGGATTACCGACTGTTGTTCGAAAATCTGCGCTCGTTGAACCAAACGTTCGTCTTCCACTTGGCGAAGCAGGACGTTTTGGCGCAGCCGTTTTGGCGCGGCCGTTTTGGCGCGGCCGTTTTGGCGCAGGACGTTTTGGCGCCGCTAGTGCGATATGCAAATAATACTTCTTAAAATTATGTCCGTGGTCCTACACAAAAAGGGATGCCGAAAGAGCTGTTTCAACTTGATTTACATCTACACAAACCGTTGACCCGCCATTTTTTGCATTTATTAGGTGGGAAGGGTGCTTGTGAGCAAAGGAATCTGGTCCAATTTTTTACAAAACGAATAGCCAGATCGATTGTTCTTTTGTTCCAGCCGTTTCAAATACCAAGAGAATCAGGAAACATGCGCGGAAAACTACTAAATGCATCTCTCGACGCATCGCGATTTAGTAGATCTTTTTTCAGAAGACCCTTCAAAGCCTAGAGAAAGGTCTCTAGTTGGTCGGTTGCGATTGACGCACAAAATAGACAAAAATAAACCAATACACTCACTTCTCTTTTATACGCCTTTAACGAGGTATTTGTATGAGGCTTGTTTTTCGGAAATATCTGCGAATGTTTCTTGAACACCGGCGTCCCACATTCAGAAGTTTGAAGACAAAGTAGAAAAGGATAACATGTTGCGCACTACACCCGTTTTTCTCTTTTCACACTAGCTCTAAACGGCTTTCACCTTAAAATGAGCACGCATCTACCACAACCAGTAAAGAAAAGTGCTTTGTTGGTGTGCTGTATGAAAATAAACCGTTTGTAATCGTGAAAACTGTGATCAAACAACATATTGTTTATGTTTGTACGGTATTTCTATGCGGCGCCAAAACGGCCCGCGCCAAAACGGGTCGGCGCCAAATCGGCTGCGCCAAAATGGCCGCGCCAAAACGGGGTGTACCGTCCACTTGGACATTGCGGGCAGCGACTTCCTTGTGTCTTCTGTAAGTTCTTTCCGGTTGCTCTTTTATTCATTCGTTGGCTGCAGGAGTTGCCGGACGTTCACGGTCGATTGGAGCTTCTCGTTAAACGCTCCTTCCAACTTGTGGCCTGGGCCAAGTCGGCTGGAGTCCGTTTGGGACGACTGCGGACCTACTTTTCCGTGGACGACGACCGCTATTTAGACGGCTCAACGGTGCATCGATCGTTTAACGTCCTACTCGTGTGTTTTCAGGACCCGATCGACGAATTCTTCGACTCGGCCGTCCAATTCTTCGGCCAGTTCATCGAATTCACGATCAAGACCGATGGATTCGAGAAGGAGTTGCAGGATTATTTTGACTTCGTCCACTTCCGCCCGCTGGTTCTCTGCAGTTGGCAGCTGCGGGTGGACGAAACGGACGTGTGTTTCGTGGTGTTCGACGCTGCCCGCAACTACACTCCAAATGCCACCTTCATTTGAACCGTTTGTGTTGTCCCAGCTCGACGTCTTCATGGGAACTTTTCTTATCCATCCATTTCATTGTCTTTCCACCCTCTTATGGCTGCTCTTTTTAGACGCCGGCAATCCGATCGGCGCCTCTTCTTTCTTCCGCTGTCTGATTGTTTTGTGCTTTGGATAAACACTCCACTTTACGCTCCGTGGAAACGGTCGAGATCTATCCACAGAAGTCAGCCGAATCTCCATTCCCGAAAAGAAAGAACACTTGTTTGTGGACGGTGGGCGGATCAGCGAGGAGTTGGTCGTTCTCCCGTCGATTCACGTGAAGCAGAGAGCTTTTGCCGATCGCTGGCCAGGCGCAAGCAAGGACAGCCTGTTGGAGAACTTGCGCTTGCTTTTCGCCATCTTCCACCTACCGGCACGATCGGAATGGGCGTTGGTCGAAAAGCTTTCATTATGCTTTTGCTCGCGTCACGTGCCTTCCAAACAGGGCGCAAACAAAGAATTAGCTAGAGGAAAACGAAGAAATGCACCAGCCATAAACTCTCGTGCGGTCTCGAGCACTCACGGAGAAGGCTGATCGTAACGGAAAAGGGATAGTCCCACGGGAAAACCACGATTGTTGTCTTCCAAACGAGTTTCGATTTGTCGTTCAAAACAACGAGGACAACCGCGCGGTTCAACTGCTCCTGCAATTGGACTCTTGGAGTGGTCGTTAAGCAATTCTCGCTTCTCGCGGGTCCAACTACACGCGCATTTGATTGGTTGGAGCGAGCGAAAGGAGCGAAACGAGGGAAACAAACGGGTGTTATCAATGAGCGACAAATGAGGATCACCTCACGATCACTCGTCGACCAGAAGTCAAATGGGGGTGGAGCACCAAACGACGAGATTCGGCCGCATAAAAGCGAGCAGAAACGTTCATTTCCTCACCAAGAATCGAAACAGTCGATCGAAATGAAGACCGCTCTCCGCCTGCTGCTCGTAGCCGCCGCCCTCCACTTGGCGCTCTCGGCCGTCTTCCGCGCGCCCATGGCCCAACGGGACACGCTGCAGGCGAAGCTGCTGCGAGAGAGTGAGCGCCCGGTTTTCTTCTCTCCTCATTCCTTTCTTTTGCAGAGCGATCGCACGAGTTCCGCGTGGCCACTCGCGTGTTCTCGGCCAGGTTCGCGCGCGGCGGCGCCCACCGGTTGGACGTCGCGGGGACGCCCTTCTACGACTACGCAAACGCCGAGTACCACCTGCGGATTGGAGTCGGGACGCCGCCTCAAGTAAGCGGAGCGAAAAGCGATAATTCGTGCAACTGCCCGCCCGTTCAGGTGTTCGAAGTGATCCCCGAGACGGGCAGCTCGCAGGTGTGGGTGGTGGACGCCACCTGTGATCCGAACGCCGCGTACAACGACTGCCCCATCTACTGCGGCGAGTCGCCCGGTTCGTCCCCCTCCTCTCATCAATTCACTTTCTTCTCGCTGCAGCCACATGCGCCACGTTCTGCGCGGACTTCTGCTGCGGCAACTCGACGGCCGCCCGCCCGAAAGCCCGCGGCGATCCGTGCGCCAACAAGCCGCTCTTCGACCGCTCGGCCTCGGCCACCTACGAGGCGACGGGCGCGACGTTCAACGGCTCCAGCCAACTGGGCGACGTGTCGGGCGTGCTGGGGCGGGACTCGTTCGCGTTCGGCGACCTCACGATCCCCGCGGTGACCTTCGGGCAGGCCGACCGGCTCTCCGTCTCGTTCACGAACGCCCCCTGGGCGGGCATCCTCGGCCTCGGCTTCGGTCGCTCCGGCTTCGACTCGCAGCCGTCCGTCGTGCAGCGGGCGATCGACGCGGGCCTGCTGGACGCGCCGCTGTTCACCGTGTGGCTGGAGTCGCGGGCCGGGCGGCCGGTGGACGAGCCGGCGGGCGCCTTCACGCTCGGCGCCCTCGACGACGCCCACTGCTCGGCGGCGACCACGTTCGTCCCGCTGGCCTCCGATTCGATCTTCGCGATCACGGCCGCCGGCTTCGGCACCAACGGCGCGAAGACGGACACTTCCCTCAAGGTCTCTTTTCCTCCTTGCTTTCGTTCACTTCCGTCCGTTTGCAGACGCTCGTCACTATCGGCGCGGGCCAAAACCTCGTCCCACAGGAGGCGCTGCTCGAGCTCGTGGCCGCCACGAACGCGCAGTACAACTGGGACTACGGCAAGCAAAGAAACAAAGCGCTCTTCTGCTCACTCCCCCTTCTTCAGGACTCTACGCGGTCGACTGCGGGCTGCAGTTCACGTGGAGCGTGTGGGTGAACGACGGCGACGAGCTGCGCGTCGACCAGTCCACCCTCACGCTGCCCGGCCCCGACGGCGAGTGTCTCCTCAACTTCGTCCATTTCCACGACCTCGCGCTGGGCATCGAGCTCGTGTTGGGCACGCCCTTCCTCCGTCAGTTCTGCTCCGTCTACGACGTCGGCAATCAGCAGATCGGCTTCAGCAAGCCGTTGTGATTGGGAATTGTTGACGTGTTGTGTTGACTAAGAATAAACTGCAAGCATTCAAACCTGTCGATTGATGTGCTGGAGGGTGAAGCTTGTGATCGTTTCCGCGTGCGGTCCGATGCAACGACAGTCATTGCCGCTTCTCACCAATGGTGAGTCCGCTCGTTGGGTGGAGCAGACGATCCAAAATTTGTTCCCACAGAAGGAGAGGCAATACGCACCTTTGAGTAGCTGAGTAAGCTGACGAGAGTTCGGGCGAGCGGGCGGATGACCCCGGCGGGCAGGCGACCCGTTGATGGGAAGAGCGCCCGCTGCTCGTTGGGCGCTCTCCACCGACTGCGCGCTCTCTCGGCTCGCACCTTCCTTGTTGTGGCGTTCCGTCCGCTGCTTGGCGCTCGCTTTTTGCGCGGGACTGCGGACAATTTTCCGCTTTTTGCTCGCTTCCGTTCGATTAATCGGAAGTCTTTTCGAACAGCCGGTCGACTTGATTCATCGACTCTACAATCGCGCGCTTGTTCGTCCACTTTCTACCGCTTTCATCCCCAAACTGCACTTTTTCCGCACTTTTTGTTTCGTTGTTCTGCACACACGCCTCGCCTCATTTCGTTGTTTCATTTTGTTCCAGTTATGGACGAGCGTGTGTTCCCGCCAGAGAAGCGCCGTCAGGAGGGACCGCCGGTCGCCGTCCACGTAAAAGCGGAGCCCGCGCTTGAGGATGCCGGCGAGCAGCGGGAAGCGCGTGTTCAAATCAAAGAAGAGCCTCGAGTGAAGCCGGAGCTCGCCGACGATCAACCGCCCACTCGGCCGAAGCGGAAGAAAAAAAGCGGGTGGCCGCTGTCAACGAGCCCGTTGTGCAAGTGAAGCAAGAGAGCGGGTAAGAAAAGGGGAGTGTCCTTGAATACGAATGGTTTGTTTTCAGCGAGCTTGAACCATCCGATCGCCACCTCGAAGCGACGAATGCGCAGTCCAAGGCCGACGGAGTGGACGTTGACGGGAAAACGTTGGAAAACGCCGCCGTGATTCAGCCGGATTCTCTACTGACCAGAAGCACGGGCGGAGTTTCCGCAGAAAGCTCGATCGAAGCCACGAACTCGGCGCGCAATACCAGTCCCGTAGGTCTTTTAATCTTTTTTCCAAGCCCCACCGTTCACTTCCAGCTCACGTGCTCAATTTGCGGCTTTGTGGCCAAGCACTCGCAGCATCTTCAGTATCATTTGAACGGACATTCAAGAACTCGTGGCTTCTGCTGTTCTTTCTGTGGTGCCTTCTTCACAGCAAACCGAATCCGAAACGTCCACGAGAAGCAGCATCATGGATTCGAGCGCCAAGCAGAAGACCAGACGTTCAACGGCGTCATCAAAATACTGCCGGTTTGTTGGTTAGTGCGTCGTTTGTTCAACGTGAGGTAGTTTCAGGAGAATTTAGAGCAGTACACGCAAATCGGCACGAACTTCGCACACGTCCAAACCGAGGCGGAAGTCGCCGGTGGGTCCGTTGCAAAACCACGGGTAATGTGCGGCTGTCTGTAAGAAGACGAATGTTTTGATTTAGTTTGTGTGCCCAACCTGCGGTTATGCGGCCCCGAATTCAGTTAGTCATCACAACCATCTGAAGGTCCACTTGAGAACGCTTGGTTTTCGTTGTTCGTTTTGCGGCTTGTTTTCTGCAAGGAGTACGGACCGAAATCAACACGAACAATCGCGGCATGGATTCGAACGGCATCAGATCGACAAAGGCTTCCGGGGGGCCCATCAAGATTCCGTCGGTTCGTTTGACATCGATTCTTCTTCTACTCTCCTTGTGTTTAGAACGAGTTGCAGCAGTACACGCACGTGGGCACGAAGTTCGCTGAGATCCAAATGGAAGCGAAGGAGGCCGGGAAGAGCTTTGCGAAACGATCGAAACGCGGTGAAGGGGTGAGTCTTTTAACCCGTCTTGCTTCATGGCTTCTTCATGAAACAGAACTGCACGGAATGCGGGATTATCTGCGCGCTGGTGAGCTTCACCCACGCCACAGCCCACGCCAACACTCACGGAAAGTTCCTGTGTTCTATTTGCGGGATCGGACTTAACCGCTCAAACGTGCAACCTCACGAGTCCAAAGTCCACAATTTCGTTCGCGACAGCACCGACTGGAAAACGAAAGAACCGATCCAAATTCCACCGGTTCGTCACTTGGCCCCGCTCATCTCATCTTCCTGCCGCTTGCAGGAGCAATTCGAACAGTTGCAGAACCTGACCACGAACTTCGCCGCCGTCCAATCGAAAGCCGTTCCGAGCCGACGGCCAGACCACGCGCGGCAAGTGGATGAGCGAATTCGACACCTCCTCGTCTTGGACCCGAAGCTGGGGGACGTGCTTGATCACGAGGAGATGCGGGCGCTCGTCGAGGCCGGATTGGACGGCCGCCCTGCGGAACAGCGGGCTCGAAGCGAATCCGACGAGAGGGAGTCGGTCGAAGAGGCGGAAGTGGCCGTCAAGATTGAGTGACTGGAATTGTTGCTTGTCTTTTGCTTGAATAAACCCAACCTGAAGAAAGGCTTCTCTCACGGCAAGTGATTATCCCCGCTGCCTTCTCATTTCAAGCGACTTCAAAGACAACACAGGAGCGACAGCAGCCAGCCGCCATCCAAGCGAAATGATCGGGTGATCGGGCGATCGTTCCGCTGCCGCATGACTTCTTCCGCACCACCCTTTTCGCTCGCCCGCCCGCCGCTTTCCGCTGGACTTCGCCTGGCCTACCGCCAAGCGGAGAAACGCGCAGGAGCCGGCGGCCCGTCGGGAACACAAAGCGGCCGCTCGAGCGGAGGACGGCGCCCGCCGGTTGGTTTCTTCGGCGAGGGCGCGCTGAGGGAAGCAGATGGCGGAAATTCCTTGTCGGAGAGGGCGGATCGACTGTTGGATAGGAGACGGGAACCCGACGAGTGGACGAGCGGGGTGGCGGGTGGGCGGGCAGAAGAGATGACCGTCTTCTGCCGCCTGCTCTCTGCTTGCCGGGGTGACCGTTTGATGTGAGAAGACAGTATCGATCCTGATTGTGAGTTTCGCTTAACGTTCTCAATGGTCTTGTTCATTTGAATTCAGTGCTTGCGAATCACACGACAAATAGCAAGTTTATTACGAACAAACGAAGAAGATCACTTCTCAGACATCAACTCGATCGCGTACTCACACATCTGCCGCCCGTAGAGCTCACGGCTGGACACAAAAGACGCGCTGCGAAAGGGCACACTCCATCGGCACTGCAGACACTCTTTTTGCAGTTTTGCGTCGGAATCCTCTTCGTCGTTGCCAACGAGCGAGACACACAACTCGCTCGTCGCGTGCGGGTACCACCGGTCGAGTTGGGCGGGAGAGGCAGTCGGGTTGCCTTTCTTCTCGTTTCGAACGAAGCTGTCGCGGCCGTGAATGCGCAACATCTCGATCCACTTGACCTCCGTTTCGGTCGGGGCGGTGAGGTTGGCGAGTTGCAGGAGCTTCTTCAGGGCGTTCACGTGCAGCAGGCGGAGCTCGTCGTAGGCGGCGGCCGCCACTTCCAGCTCGTACACGTGGAACTCTTGTTTGTGCTCGTAGTCCGCTTGAAAGTCCTCGTGTTCGGTCAGCAGCTGCTCGTGTTTGGGGCGGAGCTTCTCGTACTTCGTCTTCCACTCGCAAGTGGCGGTACCCAAGCTGAAGAGAAGCGCAAGGACGAACACGGACAGCAGCATCTCTTAAATGGAGGAAGCCGTTGAGAGGCGAGCCACAGAACTGTGGTGCTTACCCATGGAATTCTTCGAGGGCTGGGTCGAATGGAGGAAAGCGGTTAGAAAGGAGAACTGTGGGGCAAGCGGTGGAGTTTGGAGGTCCGTCTGCAGCGAGTGGTCAAAGTGGACTGACCGCTCGTTTTTAAAGCCGAGTGGGCGGACGAGTCGTGTGAACAGGAGGCCGCGACGCCATGGGATAGCTCGCATTTGCGCGCTGCTCACCCGCAAACTCGCTTCAACGACCACCTTTCCCACATCGAGTGTGAGCTTTGGTCTCTGTGAACAAACGCGGCGGTGTTCATATGCGTGCGCGACGTCCAAGAACCTCGTCGCTCGATGCTCCCCGCCTGCACGTGGAATTAACACGGAAACGACGAGAAGGCTGAACCGAACGCGATGAATGCTCCTGATCGAGTGTGTGGATTCATTTGTTGTGTGGTCTGGCGTCCAACTGCTCGGCGGCCTCGTTCTTCCCCTGCAGTCCCTCAAACCAAGCGGTCGATTAATCGACGAGAACTCACGAAACAACGCACTTTACGGCACTTTCCACTGCGTCCTCCCGTCCGCCTGCCGGTCGGCCACTCGAACGAGCTGTTCCTCGCGAGTGGCAGGTTAATGAGGACCACGTTTTGTTGCGCGCTCTCTGCTTGCCGCCCCGACCGGTCGGAATGAAAGTCGTCTCTATTAGGAGTTTTTCTTTACCATTCCGCTCCTCATTCGAGGACAATGCTCATTGATTACAAGAAGCCAAACAAGTTCATTTCGGTGCGAACACAAAAAGACGTTATAAAATGTGACGAATTCACCAAACGGCCGCAAAACACACGTCCGTTGCGTTCACTCGAGCCTTCCACGTGCAGAAGAGGCGAAGTTTTCGCGCCACAACGTAAGCGACCGCCGTTTGGGGAAAATCGGCGGTTTGAAGCGCGTGGTTCGTGTGCCGAGCGAAGTATCGTTTCGCAACGTCAAGGACGCTGTCTTTGACCGTCTGAACGAGTGGATTGGAAGCCATCCCGGACGTGACGAACCGGGGTGTCTTGCGGCGGGTAGGACAAGTGGAGCGGGATCAGCAGCGTGTTCAACCGGACGCCCACCGCTTTCGCCCACTCGGCGAGTCGGACGGAGCGGTCGACGAGGATCTTCAACGCGCCGTTCACTTCTGCCGGTTCCTGTACAAAAATAAATGGAAGACTGGAAGCGCGGGACTCACATTCCCCGCAAGGAGGTGGAATCCGTCTGTGAAGACGTCCAGCGAGAACCTTTCGTTCCACGAGCGCAGATTCTTGAGTGCCACCGGAAAGGCCGCAGTCGTCTGTTCGTTCCACAAACTGGCGGAAGGGAGCCGACGAAGAATTGCTGGAGTTTCGTAAGCGGACAGAAAGAGTTCCACTTTTGCGATCGCTTCGTTTCGGTCGCACCTGAACGCTCGGAATTCTGCGGATTCACGTGCCGAAACTTACGGTCCATTCGCCGCAATCCGCTCGATGCGGCCCACAAAGCTGAGCTTTCGAGTGCGTGCTTGGAAGAATGGAGCGAGGTCTAAACGACGGAGAATCCAAACAGTTCAAGGAGCAACGAACGAACAAGCGTCGTCGCGGTATCCCCACACGTGCACGGATTCCACGGCCAAAGGCAAGTCCAGCAACACACTCGTGTAACGGAGATCCTTCAAGTGCACACACACGATCTTGTGCCGAAGGAAGTCGCGCACAATTGGGGCGAGCAGGTGATGTTGCCCGCAGTCGGCGATCCTCAATTCGATTGCTTTCAAGCAGGCGAGCTCTAAAGAAGCAGGGGTGCAACGATCGCAGCCACTCGCCCTTACCGCTCAACATCACGAGCATCGAACACCACCGGCGGAGCCGCCCGAACGTGAACGCGGGAAGCGACTCGAACGCGACGATCACGCGCTCCAAGCGGGCCACTCGCAGCACCCAGCCAGTGGAATCGAGAGCCAAGTGGTCGTTCGTCAGCCACACCATTAGCCGTCTGTTGCAGGGCGTCCGCAAGCCCATTGCACGGATGTCGACCTCGACGATGCGATCGGCGTGAAAGAAGGCCGACTGGAATGTGGACGAGCAGAAAAGAAAGCGGAGAGTCCGAAGACGGAGAGCCGCTCGTTGCAGCGCGTAGTCTGAAGCATGGCGATTGAGAGTGTTGTTCTGGCGGGCGGTCTTCGTCGCATGGGACATGGTCGACAATCGACCGCCGGTGGTTAGCGTCGGCATTTGCTTTGGCTTCCATCTGGTGGTCGGGTTGGCAGCAAAATTCTCGATCGAGCTAGGGGAGGCAGGGGAGTAGAAGAAACCGGATGGAAACGCGCCCATCTTGTGCTGACCGACCGGCAAGTGAGTGAGTGGCGGTGGAGGCCGCTGCTCTCCGATCGGTCGCAGTGCGCACTCGACGGCGGCGATCGAACGCCTCGCGGTCATCACAAGAACGTGATGCCGGCGACTGCCCACTCGTCCCGCTTGCCTCTGCGGCTCGAAAGACAGCCGGCGCTTGTGCGTGGGCAACTCTCCGCTTCGAATACCCCGGGCGATCAAGAGATTCCAGTTTATTCAAGCAACAACACGCAATTGCAATCAGCAAGAGTAGACGAACACAAAGAATTGGATGATCGAGCAGACAACGAACAGGACAGCAAAAAGGAAGCCAGAAACCTTGCCGATTATCGACCACACCTCCACGTTCTTCCAGGCCGGTCCCCGAGGATGAGGATTGGCCGCAGAACAGACCATGACGGAGACGAACACGGAGATCCACAGCCAAATACCCAGTCCGACGGCGTAGACGACGCCCAGCGTCCTCCGAGCGAAGGCGCCCACATTTTCGATGCAATCGTTGATCCATTGGATGAAGCGGCCGATTTCTCCGAGAAGCCAGCGGATGGGCGCCCGCCAATCGTTGCAACTCGGCTGTCTTTCCGTCGAGTGCGACGGCTCCCGCACGTTCGTTTTGCTCCGGCCGGTGTCCCGCTCGCTCGCCGTCGATCGATTGCGAAGAGCTCCGCTGTCCACTTGCAGCCGCTTGTTCTCGGCCGCCAATTCGTTGCGATCGGCTTCGCAGCGGTCGGAGCGGACGCGTTCGGCGGTTAGGGTTGCTCGAAGTGCGCGCATATCCGCTCGCAGTTCGACAACACTCATCGTTCCTTGGATTTGCGGCACGTGGGCGTAGATGATGGCGCTTGCCTGCAATCCGGAAGAGAGTGAACCGCAACTCATGGTTTGCTCACATTTGGCGAGTAGACCTTCAGTTGCTGGATTTCAGCCTTCGTTTCTTGCAGCCGCACGCGTCGATCGAAGGAGAAGGCCGCAAGAGCGAGCAAGAGAACGACGACGACGATCAGTCCAGCAATCCTGCAGCAACAAATTTGTAAGAAGGAGTGTGAGAGCGCACCATTTTCCTCTTTCAGCCGTTGTTTGCTCCATTCCGGTCGCCTCTTCCGTTTCGTTGTCCACATTGATCCCAAGGGAAGGTTGAAGAACGAATAAAGAAGTGGGCAACGCACACCACTCACCTTCATTACAGTCGGTGAATTGACGACGCTGTCGAGCAAACGATTGCCCTCGTTCTGCTCCATTCGAACACACGGAGCGGTCGCCGGAAAGAAGCGTGCAGGCGGCAAAAGGGCGCTGAGCGGTCGGTCAATCCATGGCACTCTCCACCGAGCGAGCAGAACACAGTGCCTTTCCTCATCCGCCGCTCGCACTCGGCAGGCCGCCCACCACTTGCCGGCAACGGCAGTCGAAGTCGCAACGCCCCGCGGTCATTCGCGATAACGCGAGGCCGACCGGCTGCCCATTCGAACCCCTCACCTTCTCGTGTTCGAGAAATGCCCTTGCCGCTTATCTATAGGCCATTTCATTTCGACTTCTCCCGCCAATCAAGATTCCGGTTTATTCGAGCAAGACACACGTAAGCGGATCAGAAAAAGTGATTCTACACAAAGCTTTTAGCGACCAAAACAACCCCAACAAAGACGGAAAGCAACATGCCAACGCGAATGACCAACAAACTCCGCCGCACTTCATCGAGTTGTTTCGAGTAGACTTCTGAATGCTCGTAAACAAAACGCAGGATGCTCCGATAGACGGGAATTTCCCTTTCCGGCCGGAGCCCGTCTTCGCTCGGTGGGCGGTCATCGGACCAAAGCGAAGGCTCGAACATTCGGGCGTTGTGTTTGCGAATGGCGTCGTGGAACTGCAACTAAACTCTTATGGTATAAAGAAAAACGATGACAGTCATGATTGTCCCCACACTATCCACCCAAAAGCAGCAGTCAGCCGTATTTGTGCCCTCTTCGCAGTGCCAAATGTTCTCTTCTCTGTGCATTACCTCCGCTTCGTCCTTCCACGATTGTATTTTGCCTTCCGACTTTCGCAGCTGCTCATGTCGATTGTGAGCGAGTAGGGCGAGAGCGAGAGCAAACACGACGACAAACGCGTGTTTCGTTGCGCGTCCACAGCAAACGCGGGGAAAAGGAATTCTGGAAAAACGAAGTAGTGGACGAAAAAGTTTTTGACTCGCAAATCTCCGCTCGCAGCCGTCTTCTCACCGGTGCCGTACATTTCGATCCCGACAAAAGGCTGACAGAAAAGATTCGAAGCGATCAACGTCCATCGCCTACCTTCATTTGTTTACTGGCAGAAGAAAGCGGCGAATCAAGCGCGATGTCGAGCTAACGACCACCCGCTTGCCCCGCTCGACCACTCGCAGCGGTCGGTAGCACTCACGCCGACCAATCCACCGAACGAGCGAGCAGCTGGGGTGGACTGCCGTGTGGAGTGCCATTTTCCAATGGAGCTGTCGGAGTCGAAGGCCCCGCGGTCATTCGCGAAAACAAAGGCCGATCGATGTGCCGCTTGGCAGGAGCGCGTAGTGTTGTTCAGTCTTTCCTCCTTGCTCGCTTATCGCTTTGGTCGGCTGCTTGCGCCCACTTGCGGCCGACCAACCTCTCTGCTAGCATCTCTTACACGGGCGTCGCGTTGATTCTCGCTTGGTTGTTGATTGGCGATCGATCGGCCCGTTCACCGTCTTCTCCTCGTTTCGAGGTGGCCGACCGCATGTTCACAAAGCGAACTCGGTCACAGCAATGGCAGTACGACGAGGAGCCGGATGCTTTCAACTCCAAACCGATGCGCCCGACGCCGCCCAAACGCCGCCGCAAACGACCGCCGCTCGTCGTCACAGTCGACCTTTGCGTTCTTGCCCTCTAGCGCGCCGATGTAAGTGGGCTTGTCGGCGACACGAACATCGAGCTGCCACACGCTGTCCGGCAGGTCGCGCTTGAAGCAGGCGGTCTGGCCGTTGCCCCTGAATAGGGGAGGGGGCGCTCACACGATCATGTGCACATCGTCCCGGGTGCCGCTTACGCTCAACACGCCGTCGTCCTCGCGGGCGCGCACGTCGAAGCCGCCCCACTCGTTCTTGCCCACTTTTGCGCAAAGCCCATGGAATTGTCCTCGTAGAACATGATGTTCTGCAAGAGGACGAGTGAACGAGCGGAAGGCGGTCAACTCACACTGCCTCCGCCGGCTTGGCCTTTTCGCACTTGATGTGGCCCTGAAGCCAGAAGCAATTCGTGTATGGGTGCCGAAGCAGTCGCCCATTTACCCGCACACCACGACGAGGAGTGGGAGCGCATGAGCGGTCATTGGAGAGCGCAAAGAGAGCAGCCGGCGAGCAGAAAGCGAGAAAGGGCAAATGCGGCGGTTCGGGGGAATGGAGGCGGAAAGTCGACTGGTAGCAGGAATTGCGCGCTGGGTTCGCTCATTTCTTCTGGCTTGTTTATCCGTGCGATGGAAAGCGGGCGGTCGTTGCATCGATCGTTCGTTCCCCGGTTCTGCTTGACCTTCCTTGCATTGCTCTCATTCTTCCGTGTCAGAAAGCCAGACTCGCAAGCTTCGATGTTTATTGCTCGAAAAAGGCAAACATAGATAACAAAGAAGAGATTATTGAAACCACTGCCCATCCCGGGACATGAACTCGGTGGCGGCCACACACAAGAGCCGCGCGTTGACGAGGTGCCCGTTCCGGAAGACGATTTGGCGGATCGGAACGTTCCATTGGCTCCTTCGAGCGACTCGTTCTTCTCGCAGTTTGGCGGCCTTCTTCCTGGAGTCAATTTCGTCGCCGTCGCCGTCGATGTACGCGACACACGCCTCGGCCATCAAGTGGGCGTACCAATCGGCGAGCTGCTCGGGAGTGGCGGTCGGATTGACGCGCGTCTCCTCCTCTTCGAAGGCCGCCCGCCCGCTCTGACGAATGGAGGCCGCCGTCGTCCACTCCTCTTCCGTCGGCCATTTGAACTCGGAGAGTTCGACGAGCTTTTTGAGCGCATGCAAGTGCAGCAGTCGGAGCTCGTCGTAGGCGGCGGCCGCCACTTCCGCCTCGTGCTCGTGGATCGCTTCCAGTCGTTCTTGCTTGAGGCGAAGCTCCTCGAACTTCGACTTCCACTCGGTGGGGATGGCAGTCGACCAGCGGAGGTACACAAAGAAGAGGGCGGTGCAAAGCAGAAGGAAGACCAGAAACAGCGGGATCTTCCATCTGCAACCATCGGTGTTGATTGATTGAAGACCGTAGGAGAACTCACCGCTTCAATTCACCCGTAAGCGTCTCCTTGATCTTGTTGAGCTTGATCATCCTCTTGTTGTCTTTAACGACCTGACACCAACCGATCAAACAGCAAACAGCTCAAGCAACGCACCTTCGGGCGGATTTCCACGACGTACTCGTGGCCGTTCGCCAGCCGCTGCCTGCCGCCGACACGCGACTTCGCCGTCTGGTCGACCACGCGAACGAGCTCGAACTCGTCGTACGCGGCGCCCACTAACAGCCGCAAATGTCGCTGGAGATCGCCGGCGGTCGTGTCCGCGAGGAACGTGCAGAAGCGAGCGGCGGAGTTGGCGTAACCGGCCGGCGTCTGCTCCCGCACCACGATCACCACCTAAATGGATAAATCGGTGCTTTAGAGGAGAACTCACGACGACCGTCGACATCCTTGAGCGGGCAGAAGATCGAAGCGGAGCGAAAAAGCGAGTGAAAGTCGGCCGGTCCACTCGAAAGCTCGCTACCGACCGGCCGCCGAGCGAGCGGTGGGGCCGCCGGATGACCGCGGAGCAAACCGAGTCGACAGCTGGGAACCGATCGAAATGCCCCGCGGTCATTCGCGAGAAAGTAAATTGCCGTCTTGAACCGACAATCAAGCGACCGAGAGCTTCGAATGATCATTTGAACGAGCGGCTAGTGAGCGGCGATCAGATCTCTGCGTCGATTATCTTATTACTTTCTTGCAAACAAACAACCGATCCCCTCACTCCAGTTTATTCAACAGACACAACTCATTCAATCGAAGCACAAGTTGATCAAGTCTCTGATGTAGGGCACCGCGCAGAAGAACCCGACCAGCCCGAGAGTGATCAGCGACACCCACGCCCAGTAGCGGAGAGGAGGCGACTTTTGGCCGTAGATCTTGCAACCGACCTCGTACACAAGGACGCACACGTTATAGACGAGAACGGGAGGGCAGACTACAAACAATAAGAAGGCGAAAACCACGAGGATCGGGAAGAAGATGATCAATGCAAGGGTGGTCCCGTACGTGTACCTCTTCTCGCCTTTGGGCGGGGGAAAAACGTTTGACATCACCCAGCACGCCCACGAGCAATCGTCTGAAGCGCCAAGAGAAGTCCCATTCGCCGTGGCGTTCGAGAGCAGTTGGAGCTTTGAAGCGGAGAGCTCAGGCGATCTCTTTGCCCCGAGAGGTGGAATCTGCGTGTTAGATTCCTTTTCCGTCGCGATCTGTTCGGTCTTCTTTCGCTCGTTTTTCTCCGTCCACCCGACAGTCGCGCTGACGAGTTGCGCCTTCAACTCTCCAACTTTCGCTTTTAGTTGGGAGATCCGGCCATCGGTGTCCTGCTTGAGGGCGGCGAGTTCTTTTGTGAGGTTCGCCACCCGCGTCCTGCCCTCCCGAGTCGACTGAAAGAAGAAAAGAGTGAAATATGGGAATCAGCGAGCTCACTTCTTCTTTCGCTCCCCCCGCCCGTTCCTCGTTATTTCCCTTGCACAGACCGCCGAGCCGGTCGATCACCGCTTTCTGCTGGTCGACGAGTTCGCTGAGCGCATCGATGCGGGCGTTCTGCTCGGCGATCAGGCTGTCCACTCGTCTCCATCCAAACAGCAAGCCGCCGAAAAGGAGGAACAGAGCGGCGAGGACGACCCACTCCTTTAGGTTCTTTCTGCAAGAAACAATGATTGAAGGTCGCTGCAGGAAAGATCGCTTACGGAGTCTTCCGCTTCCGAACGCAAAACGAGTAGGCGGACGGCGGCTCGACTTCTGCGGTGACTTTCCCCGCTTTCCCGCCGCCTCCGCTCGACAACGACGTTGTGCACTCGCTCGGCTGCAAGTGGAAGATTTCGAGTAAACTGAATAGACGAGTGGTCACTCACTTCTTTCATCGATCACTAAAGAAACGCGATAAGAAAGGATTAGAAGTGGATGGAAAGGAACACGTGCAAAATTTCGCTCTCGCCTGCCGCTCGGCGGCCACTCGTAAACGCGCTCTGCAGAAGGAAGCGGACGGCAATTGCCGTGGCAACCACTTGGTCACTCGTTTGCCGCGCAAAAGAAAACCTTTCAATCAGCAACTACACGGACGAAAAAGCGGAGAACTCGACCGAAGTTTGCAGAATTCGGTTTGAAGTGTTGCAAAAGCGGCTCGCCGTTGACGTCAACGCGTATTTCGGGCGCCTTGACGTTTTTCTTGGCTCGTTGCCTGCCGCTCGCCTCGTCGCAGTGTGAAAAGCGGCCGGTCGCTCGGAAGCGGCAAGCGGGCCGCCGTGTGGTCGCTCTCTTTCGTTCTTCCCGCTCGCTCCCCGTCCACTGCGGGTTTGGACGGCATCCAAGTGGGTCGCTTTTCTTTTCGCTCCCGCGAAACACGTGCAAACGACCGAGCGACCGGGCGGGCGAGCGAGCGGAAAGCAATCGATTGCGATGGCGGCGGCGGAGGAAACGTTGCTCGGCGAAAACCAGGTATTTGAGTAAGTTTTCTTACGTTATTTACTCGTTTGTTTCTAGTGTGTTGTCTACTTTACCGTTTGCACTGGTCTGAGGCAAAAACGGGACGATCGCGAGGTTTTCGACTGCCAAGGCGGACGGGCGATTGGGGACGTTCTTCGGCACTCTTCGCGTCGTCACGTGTACGAAAACCACACGATTCGTCGAATCGCCGATGGTTCGACGAAGCGAGAGCTCCAGTCCACTCACTTGCTGCAAGCGGGCGCCGTATACGCGGTGGAACTCGTCGAAACGGTGAACCTTGCTGAAGCGCGCGGTCACTCATTTCTTCCCGCTGCAGACCGTCACGATCCAAGTGAAAGTGGACGACGAGGAGCCGCGGCAAGTGAAGGCGCCGCGCAGTCTTGCCATCGCCGACCTGGACATCAACCAGGGGCTTTGCGGCGACGTCTTCGTTTGGCATCCAATCCGCGGCTACACGAAGGTGAACCCGCGGTCGAAGGAGAAGATTCAAGAGGGCGCCTCCTATTGGATCAAATCGATCGACTACGAGTGCGTCAAATGCGGTGATTGGGTCTCCGCAGCGGTCGGCCGCCTTGCTTCGAAGCTGGCCGCTCGGAAAGAGCAGAAGGACGTCGAGGCGCAAGCAGCAGACGAGAAGTGAGCGAAATGTCCGTTATGTGCTTCATCCTTCTCGTTTAGGCCGAAGATTCCGGCCGGATGCTCCTGCTGCCTGCTTACCACGTTGTTCTTCCTTCTTGCCGTCGCCTCGGTCTTCCTGTTCGGGATGTTCGTCTTCAAGGCGGTGCAGCCGGCGACAATCGAAGGGACGACCACGGAGGTGGCGACGAACGAGGTCGCGATTGCAACGACAAACGCCAGCATGAACGACGGCCTACTCGCTCTGCTCAAGGAAATCCGCCTCGAACTGGAAGCCGCTCGAGCCGAACGCGCGGGACTCCACGAGCGGTTGGACCGAATCGAGCGGATGGAGGCGGCGAACAACGACGAGTCAGCCAAGAGCCAAGCCGAACGAGTGCATCTTCTGGAAGCCGTGGGCGAGCTCGACACCCGCAATGCCCGAATGGAAGGCCGATTGGACGAGCTGGAACGTCGTGAACAACCCGCTGCTCCGTTTTCCACTCCCATTCCTTTCGTCTCTTCTTCTCCACCTGTTTCGACGACCACAGAGAAGAATGCTGTTGCCGCCTTTCTTGATACCTGGCCCGGTCGGATTCTGTTGTTCTTCTTTATTCTGATCGGCCTCTGCGTTGGTGCGTACTTCAAACATCAAGAAAGAGAAGACCTGATCAAAGAAATAAATTCTCGCCGCTAGCCATTCGTTTCCACTATTCTCCATGTCTTCTACCTCAACCGCCACTGCCGTTCGAATAAATTGTCTCGATAGAACGCTGGGAGCTGAGCTTGCAGAGCGCGTGGACACAGGCTTCTTCGCGTTCGGTTTTGTTCAAGCACTCCTGCTGTAACAGGAGAAAATCCTCAACTTGCTGCCCCAAAATCGAACGAAAGTGCGCCAATTCAAAAAGAATCCACGTGGACCATCAATCATCTCTCGATTGACGGCCTCTGCTCACACTCAAGTCAGGAAAGAAAAGAGTCGCCCGATGCGGCCGGCGGAGGCCTCATGGATGGCAGTTCGACGTTCACCTGCCGTGTGCTCGTCGGGCTCGCCGCGCACTGCGAGCATTCCATAGCGCAAAAAGCGACTCGCTTTGCCGCCTACACCTAGATGGCGGGAAGGCGATAAGCAACAAACAAGCAAAATGGCAGTGCTCAGCGTTGGTTCAAGACAGGTGCGTTTGGATGAGATTCGTTTGAAGGAAGCGCGTTGTTTTCGGTTCTCATCGATTCGACCATCTGCCGCCCCCGCGGTCATACCCGCCGCACAACGCCACCCAGCAGGCGGCAGCGAGGAGTTCCCCCAAAACGAACCGTTCATTTGTTCGTGCGGTTGCGCGGCTTATGACGAGCGGCTTTCATTTGGCGAAGAACGCGCGTTGATTCCTGCGCGGCGTCCTCGTCAAAATTTGTACAACGTTCATCGTTCATTGCTTTTCGTTTCAGACATCATGGAAGAACGAGTGTTCACAAAGCGGACGCGCGCCCAGCAGCGGCAGTACGAAGCGGAGCTAGCGAATTTCGACTACAAGCCGATGCGCCCGCCCGCAGAGAAGCGACGCCGACCTGACCGTCCGCTCGTTGTGATCGTCGACGAGGACGGCGAACGGGAGCAACCGCCCGCGCAGCAAGTACCCCGACCACCGTCCGCAATCGCCGAACCGCTCGTGGAGGCCAGCGAGCTGCGGGAGGCGCCCGCTACCATCAAAGATGAGCTTCCAGTGAAAGAGGAGTCCACGGACGGCACGATCACTCGGTCGAAGCGGAAGAAAAAGAAGCGCCGGAAGACCTGCGAGCCTACGGCCTTCTCCCAGCTGAAGCAGGAGAGCAGGTAAGCGAAGAGCAGCCGATTCGAACATGATTGTTTCCTTTCAGCGATCTTGCCCAAATCGATCAGCAACTCGAAGCGACACACGCGCGCATGGAAGCAGACGGAAGAAACGATTGCGAGAGCCCGCTGGAAGAATCCACCGAGGCCGAACTGTCCGCTTCGTCCGACAATTCAAGCGATCAGTCGGTGGAAGTGACGAACTGGACGAGCAAGAGTCGTCGCGTACGTTCTTCATATCCTTCCTAATTGCTCACAACACACGCTTAGTTCTCTTGCTCTACCTGCGGCTTCCTGACCAACAATCCCAGCTATTTTCGAGGACACCAGAAGGGCCATTTGCGAACAAGCGGCTTTTGTTGCTCGTTTTGCGGCATTTTCTTTCCCGTGAGCAAAAACCGCAATACGCACGAGGAGAACCAGCACGGATTCGAGCGACAAGAGGAGGACAAAACGTACAACGGTGCCATCAAAATCTTGCCGGTTCGTGCGTGGTGGAGCTTTCCTAATTGCGCGGTCATGTTTCAGGGCGATCTGGAACGATACACACGAGTGGGGACGAACTTTGCGCAAGTTCAAACGAACGCGAAAATCGCCGGTGAATTCGCTGAGAAAGCGCCACGAGTAATGGGCGGCCGTGCGGGAAATGACTGAATTTTCGATTTAGTTCGTGTGCGCAATCTGCTCGTTTGCGACCTCAAACATCGCTGGCTATCACAACCACCTGAACGCTCACTCGAGAACGCATGGCTTCTGCTGCTCGTTTTGCGGCTTGCTGTCCGCAAGCAGGCAGAACCGAAACAAGCACGAGCGTCTGCAGCACGCATTCGACCGACAGCCGGCCGACAAAAGCTTCCAAGGAGCCATCAAGATCCCGGACGTTAGTTGGACATTAATTTTACCCTACTAATTCGATTCTTTTAGAGCGAGCTACACAAGTACAAGAAGGTGGTCACGAATTTCGCGCAAGTTCAAGTCGGAGCAAAGGCGGCCGGCGAGTGGTATCCAAAGCGAACGTCTCCAAAGTGCACCGACTGCGGCATTTCGCTTCCGGCCTTTGCTGTGAAACACACGAAAGGTCACGCGGACACTCGCAACAAGGCCGTTTGCGCGGTGTGCGGCATCGGTCTTTCTCATCCAAGCAACCGGAGAACTCACGAGAAGACGACCCACAATTACGTGCGGTACCGGTGCGACTTCCAAACAAAAGAAGCGGTCGAAATCCAACGGGTAAATTTGCTCGGTGCATTCTGCTGAACTCATTTATCCTTTCACTTGGAGGAGCAGTACGCGCAGCTGCGGAACCTGACTACGAACTTCGCCGCCGTTCAGTCGCGCGCCGTCCCGAGCAAACGAACCGACTTCGGCGAAGAGACGGGGGACGAGGAGTGGGAGGGCGCAGAGGACAGCGAGTGGGAAAGCGACGAAGAGGAAGCGGCCGTCAAGTTCGAGTGATTGAGGATTGTTGCCGTTGTTTTCTTGAATGAACGCAGAGTAAAGAAAGTCGTCTCCCACTACTCGCTATCTTCCTTACATCCAATGGTCGACAGGA
This sequence comes from Aphelenchoides fujianensis, assembly GCA_024699865.1. Lineage (NCBI taxonomy): Eukaryota > Metazoa > Nematoda > Chromadorea > Rhabditida > Aphelenchoididae > Aphelenchoides > Aphelenchoides fujianensis. The sequence continues at coordinate 152,798 of JAMPIO010000156.1, read as the reverse complement.
GCTGCGGGCCGCTCGAGGGCGACCGCAACCGGCCGACCTCCAGCGCGAACGAGCGCGCGTACGGGCGATCCACTCGCTCCCCGCCAGTTCGTCGCCCGCTCACCGCGCCCACTCGCCGTCGGCCCTCTCAACCGCTTTTAGAGAGTCGAACGCGTAGATCTTCAGGTGCAGCGAGCTCCTTTTATTCGCTTCCGTTGGGGTCACAATGCAATCGATGTGTGTGCCCCGTCTACAATTGCTGCCCAATTCCTTTCGTCAACCAATGCACAGCAACTGGTGAAACACCGTTTTATCCCGCACACACGAACAGAGGACAAAGGAAGGGAGGAGAGAAGGGACATGCGGGCGGGAGGGCTCATCCGTAGTACGCGGACTGCATCGCCTTCTTCTCGCCGATGCCCTGCGGCGGGCCCGGCGCGTTCTGGACGGGCGGCGGCGGGGTGGCGGCGGCTTCGGCCGCTTTCTGCAAGCATGCGGGCAAGCGGAAAGAGCAGGAGATGGGCGAACCTTGGCCTGCCGCTGGCGCTCCTCCTCGGCTTCGCGCGCCTTCTGTTCCTCTGCAACGGCCACCGATTAGTCCGGCCCATCCGCTGCACACCCACCGGCCTCGCGGAGCTTCTTCTGCAGCTCTTCCTTCTCTTTGCGCTCGCGCTCCAGCGCCTCGCGTTCCTGCGCGTCCTTGGCGGCCTTAAGCTTTGCCTCCAGCTCCTCCTTCTCTTTGCGCTCGCGGTCTGCAACAGGGCATTCGATTCGAGTCTCAGTGAAGAGTGCGCACCGATCTCCGCCTGCTTCTTCTGCGCCTCCACATCTTCGAGTTGTTTGGCGAGGCGCTCCTTCTCGGCGCGTTCGCGTTCGATCTGCAAGACGGGCGGCGAGTGAGAGCTCCAAGGCGCTCCACCGCTCACCTCGTCCCGCTTCTTTTGGGCCTCCACGTCCTCGAGCTGCTTGGTGAGACGCTCCTTCTCCTCGCGCTCCTTCTGCAGCGCGTCGTTCTTCTTTTGCTCCTCGATTTCGGCGAGACGCTTCGCCAAGTCCTCCTTCTCCTTCTTGATGCGCTCTGGAACGAGGATGAGGAGGAGGAGTGGTTGGAGCACTCACCGGCCTCCGCTCCCGGCCCGGCGGCGGCCAACGCGGCGGCGAGTTTCTTCTCGAGCTCCTCCTTCTCGCGGCGCTCCTTCTCCAGCGCGTCGTTCTTCTGCTGCGCCTGGAGGGCTGCCAGGGCGGCGAGCAGGGCGGCCTTCTCCTGCCGAAGGCGCTCCGCTTCGGCCAGCGACTTGCCCTCGTTCAGGGCCTGCAGCTTGCAGAGGGCGGCGTCGCGTTCGGCGCGGAGGCGGTCGCTGCAACGAGCGGTCGGGATCACGAGAGGAGTGAGTGGAGGCGACTCACAGCTCCGCCTGGTTCATGCTGGCGCCGGCGACGTCGAGGCGGCGCGCCAGGTCGTCCAGCTCGTTGCGGAGGCGCTGCTTTTCGACCTGCAGCGGGTCGCCCACCGGAGGCGGCGGAGGAGGCGGAGGCGCGCCGCCTGCCGGCATCGGGCGGTAGGTGGGCGTGGCGGCCGGAAGGGGCCGGTGGGCGCCGATGATCGGATTGCCGCCGATGATCGCCGTGCGGTACTGGCTGGCCGGCTTTGGGGGCGGCGGCGGGGGCGGCGTGAAGCGAACGGGGTGGCCGACGGGCGGCGGAGTGGGCGGCGGCGTCTGCGGCGGCGGCTTCACGTTGCGCGCCGCGTCCGAGTCCTCCTCCGTGTCGTCGCGGAAGCCCTGCAGTCGGAGGGGATGACCGGAGCGTTGCGCCCTCCCCCGAACTCACGCCCTTCTTGGAGCGGGCGGCCGACGTGGTCGAGGTGCCCGTGGTGGCGGTGGCGGTGCGCTCGTCCTTCGCCTCCATGAGGACGATGGCGTCCGCGCCGCCCGTCTCCTCGGGCGCCTCCTCCACCGTCGCGTTCTTGCCGGCCTTCTGCAACCGGAAGGAGTGAGCGGCCGCGCTCGCCGGAACGCACCTTTTGGAAGTCGAAGGGGCCCTGCGGCGAAGAGAGCGGTGACGACTGTCCGCCCAACCGCCGACCCGCCCGGCTGTCCGGATGGCGCTAGACCACGGAGCTGTCCGAACAGCCGGGCGGAACACGAGCGGTCGAGCGGACAGTCGCCACTCCTCCTCACCTTCAGCGGGAAGCGGATGGACTCTTTGACCTGCAGCGAGCGTCCGGATTGCTTTTGACGGGCCGAAAACGAGTCGGGAGCCGCCGCAACAAGCCGCCAACCGGGGCACTCGTTGCGGCGGCTCCAAACTCGTCTGCGGCCCGTCGAAAGCAACGCCGTACGGTCATGAGCGTCATCCTGAAAGCCGGTTGGAGGGGCGGACGGAAGGGCGCACTCACCCAATGAACGCGTAGTCGGGACGCGCCTTCTCGTTGAATTTGTCCAGGTTGTGCATGATGGCGAGGAACTGCAAGCACGGAGATCAGTGGGCGTTCGGCCGCCTGCTGCCCGCCTGCTTGGGCACGTGCTTGTAGACCTCGTCGACTGAAAGCGGGCGAGTGGGTGAGCGGAGGACGGGCGGGGGACTTGCAGCCGTCGCAGAACAGCCGCTCCTTGTTCACCAGCATGTTCAGGTCGTTGAAGGCCTCCGTCCAGGGCAAGAGGCGCCGCCCGAAGAAGTTGAAGCAGCAGTAGATCCACGACTCCAGATCGTCCTTGCGGAACGGCTCCTTCTGCCGGTGGTACGAGCGGGGCACTGGGCGGAAGTAAGGGGCGGAGAGGGAGGGGCACTCACGGAACGTCCGGTTGGCCAACTTGGGCAGCTTGCGCGGCGACGTCGACTGCTTCGTGTCGTAGCGCGCCTCGAAGTAGAGATGGTGATTGCCGGGCAGGTGGGCGTCATGCCCACTGCCAACCCTACCTCAAAGTGGTACGAGCGCGAGAAGCCCATCCTGCAGCCCGAGAGGAGAGTGGGTGGAAGGAGGGGAGAACTCACGTGTAGATCATGTGCGGCTTGTTGATGCCGAGCATGAACTTGGAGGGCTGCACGGTGCGGTGGAGGAAGCCGAGCGTGTGCACGTCGTGGATCCCCTGGAACCTGCAAGCCAAAGGTGGGAGCTTAGTCGGAGTCGGAGGCCAGAAGGGACGTCTGCATGGAGATGCGGGCGGCGTCCACGCGCGAAAAGTCGCAGCCCTTCAGGTAGACGGCGCGCACGTCGTTCAGGTTCTGCAAGCGGGCGGGCGGGTGAGTGGGCGAACGGACGGGCGGGGGCACTCGCCATCTCGCACCACGTGTAGACCATGAAGTTGAACGCTGAAACGAGCGAGCAGAGCGGAGGGATTAGTTTGCCCATCCGAGTGCTCACTGTTCGCGACGCGGCCCTTGTTCTGCATGCGGGGGAAGAAGCGGGTGAAGCGGTCGGGGTGGCGGTCCACGTCCGTCAGCAGGAACACTTCGCGCTGCAATCGTCCGGCGATTAGACGTCCCTCCCTCCTCCCGAGTGCTCACCAACATCTGCTTGGTGCTGCGGTCGCGCGTCAGCCACTCGACCTTCATCGCGTAGAGGCGTTTGGAGCGCAGCGCCCGCACCACGTACACGCGATCGTTGATTTTGCCCTCCACTCGGTAGCTGCAGGCCGGAGCGAGTGAGCAGAAGGTTGTGGGGCTCACCGGTCGCCCGACAGGCAGCTGACCTCCGCGTTGCGCGGCAGCGGGAACGGCCCGTCGCCCTTCGGCAGCCGCACGGGCCCGCCAAGCGTCGCCTCGCCGCCGCGCTTCTTCTTCCACGCCAGCTGCAATCCGTCGATCGATTGAGGGGATGGAGGGCGGCCGACTCACCGGCAGGTCGCGGTTGTGGTCTTGGCGCCGACGTTCCTCGTCTGCAAGTGGACGGACGTTAGACGGCGGAGCAGAGAGAGAGAGTGAGAGGGGAAGGGACAGCGGAGTGGGGCACAGGACAGAGGAAAGCCCAAGGCGGGCGCACTCACTCTTCAAGCGGACCAGGTGCTCGTCTTCCATCATCGTCGAGTGCACGGAGAACCCGGGGGCGGAGGGAGGGGCGGGAGAGCGGAAAGGAAGCAGGCGACTCGAAAGCTCGCAGGCGGATCGGACTGAACTCGCCGCCCGGTTCGCCGCCGAAGTCGACTGAAAATTTGCGTGAGACCGCTCGATTCCGCCCGAATCCGCGAGGAATTTGCATCCAGAGTGCATCTCGCATATTCGGCCGGAACGACGCAACAGAGACGGAAAGACGCAAGCCGCTGATCGATCGCGAGTTGAAGCCAGGCAAAGGAACGATGAAAAAGGCGACCCGAGCTGCCTTTCTTGTGTGCTTCAATTTCTCGTTGCGGTCAGGGGATCTCTCTCCAATCGATTTCCGTTGACGTGTGATGATTTGGCCCGAACCAAAGTCCGGGCCGACCAAAAGTTGGCGTCAACTGGGCCCTACCGCCCAACCACCCACTGGGTCCACAGTTGATGATACTCGCGCCCGATCAATTCCGATCCCACCCACCAACCCGACGAGAGCTGGGAAACGAGCGGCTCTCCTGCAGACCGGCAGGCGGGCGGTCGATGGGTGCCCGCAGAAGGGGCGGGCGCGTTCTGTTCGTCTGCCGCCCTCTCCTTTTTCCGCAAAGAAAGGGGCGCCCCCTACCGCTTGTGACTCATCAAAACGGAAAGGAAGATTTTGCGATCTCTGACTCACTTGGGCGCGGGAAAAATCAGCAACGTCGTCTTGTTTACCGTTCTTTTGCAACAGTGTGTACAGCGTGTTCTGTGAGCCACAAATGCCAGACATTCTGTTCAGTTCGATGCTTCCTGTGCTTACACTCACTTCTTTTTCTCTTGAGACGTTAAACAACAGATGATAAGACGAATGACTGGCAAACACACAAAAAGCCCAAACAGTATCACCCTCCAAATAACGTCTTCCACTGTCAACGCCGTGCTGTTTTCGGGTTTTGGCACGCAAGTAGAGAGCAGCGGGAGCATTCGAGATGTTCACTCGGTGGAAGTCGGCGATTTGCTCCCGCAGTCGGTCGGTCGTCGCCGTGAGGTTCGCCATTTTTTCGTCGTTGGCCGCTTGCAGTCGCTCGAACTTCGATTGCAGCTCCAGGACGGTCGACTGTTGAGCAGCGAACCGATTCGTCGCTTCCGCTCGCTCCGCATCGAGTTTTCTGTCGAGTTCCTTCAGCAGGGCTATCATCCCGCCGTCCTCGTCGCTCTCGTCCGCCATTGGAGAGGTGGAAGTGGCTGAAAGGTCGTTGTCTCAAGCGCTGTGGCCGGCAGGCGAGGGAATCTAAGCCAAAAGAAACAATGAAGTACAGGCGTTCTACCGCTCACCCTTGTGCTCGGCACGCGCCGAACCGTCCGCGTGCCGTTGCTCGAACACGAGAAGAAGAGCACGAAGCAGAACTGAACGAGGAGCACCAGGGCGAGCGGACCGCAGGCACACGCGGTCGGAAGCGTCGATCTGAACGGAAGGATGGAAAGAACGGATGTTGATTAAAGGGGCTCGCTTCGCTCGACTCGTTCCGCCCTCCTCGTCAACTTCCTTCTCGTCCTTGCCGATCGGCAGTTTAGAAACGAGGGGGCGAATGGCGGCAGCGAGGCGATCGACGTGCGAAATTCACTTGTGGTCTTCCGTGTGGCTGACGACGAACTGGAAGCGAAAAGCCGTAGATTCGAGATGATCGATCGGTTACTCGCCTCATCGCTTCCCGTGGGAGCTTCCATTGCCGGCGATTAGAAAACGGAATGTTTTGGCCGCAATTCTCTTGACTTCGCCGGTAGGAGCGAAAAGAAAGCGACGAGCCGCTCGCTCGTCCACCCCACTGACCGACTGATGAGCGCGAGCGGCTGCCCGCTTTCCGCTCTTTCTGTTTGCGGGTGCACGGGATGCGAGCGGTCAGGGCGTCAAAAAGACGTCATTCCGCCGATCGGCCGCCGCTTTTCGCAACATTTCGAGCGAGCGGCCGCAATTCTTTGGGTGTTTTTGTTAGAAGAAGCGTTTGATCGTGAATTGCTCGTTACTTGGGGAGAAGTCTTCGCACGCGCTTGTTTCTGTGGACGGAAAACATTCTAACTCAATTGGAGTACACGCATTTAGTTGAAGGGGCAAGTGGGACGAACAAACGTACGATTTCTCTCTTTTTCCAGGGGGAATTTGAAGTGAATGAGGAGTATTCAACGACGTAGTGCACCTTTACGCCTTCCTATCAAGTTCATCTAAAAACTTCCGCCCGCGGTCAACAGCGAGCGAGAAAGCGAGAGAAATCTTCGCCGCCCGGCGCGTGATCCGTTCGGACGAGAAGTCGACGAACGTTGCGCACTTTTCGCGGGCGGGCGGTTCGCTCTTGCGGAGCGCCCCGCTCCCCACTCGTTTCTCCGCCGTTTGCTGTCGATTTGCGCGTGTTTCACTCACATTTCTGGTTGTTTTCAAGCAATGCCCGTTGTTTGCGAACGAAACGCCAATGGAGGGATCGAGCCGACCGGGAGGAGAAAGAAGACGATGCAGCCGCTGGTGCTCGAATCTTTCGCTCGCTTCTACGCGCTGGACAACTCCGTTTGGATTCAGCAGGACGGCCGGACGAGGAAAGAGCGACGACCGAAGTTTCGGTTGATGGCCAGTGCATTCAGCACTCCTTTCGATTCCTCGTTCTTTCAGCTCGTTTCCCGACAATTTCTTCGCCTTTTCCGTCAATCGATTCAAAATGCGACGCTGGAGGCTGAGATCAAAGACGAGGCGGGCGAGCGGCTCCTCGTTTGGTGCAATCCGCCGTCGTCCGTCGGACACATCGGTGGGAAAGCCTTCGATGCCATCGCCCGACTTTCCGGACCGGCTTCTGTCGGAAATCAAATCGAAAAGCTCGTGGTGAAGTGCGAGGTCGGCGGAGAAGCGGTCGTCTTGGAGAGTTCGTTGCTCCCGTTCGTCGGTGAGTTCTGGGCGGAATTCTGCACGAGACGGCGTGAGCATCCGTCTTGCCTTTCTCTGAAGGACTGCGCTTCCTGGCGCATGGTTTAAAAGAACGTTGCCGTCGTCGCCGGAACTCGTTGGGTGTGCGCATACTCCCAGAATTGAAGCTTGATGCCCACGCTGTCTATCTTCTTTCTCTTCAGGTGTTCGCCACTTGGCCATCACGTTCTGCGTGGAGCCGCCCGCTTGTTTGCTGCGTGTTGTGGAGACGTTGGGGCCGCAGTTGACGAAGTTGGAGTGTCCGTTCGAGTTGCTGCGCGCAGCGGACGTGCAGCCGATGCAGTTGGACGAGTTCGTGGACAACGCGTGGACAAGTTCGTGTGTGAGCTCTTGCTCTCGTTCTAATGTGCAGGCAATCGGCTTTCAGGTCGACCTCGACGTCTTCTTTAAGCACGACATTCGACGAGCTCACGTGTGCGTGGACGACCGGCTGGCGGCTTTGCCGACGGAGAGCGGCGTGTGCGCAACAGAAGAACTCGTCCTTTCGTTCGACATTAACGAAATCGAGAAGAAGAAGAATTTCGAGGAGCTGCGAGCAGTGGCCGCAATGTCCAGCTTGAGGACGGTCGTCTGTCGCTTCGAACGGGGATCCGTGAGTTCCCCCGTCGATCGATCGGCAACCGTCAGCTTGCAGTTCGCGACGGAAGGAGTCGCGAGTGCTCTCGAATCCATCCGCTCGATCGCTCGTCTCGTCTTCGAGCACTGCGAACACGTGCAGCATTTCGGCGTTGCGATCGGCCTGCCGCACTACCTCTTCAAAATCGACAAAACGCCCGAATTTTGCAACGAGCGGTGGTCTTTACTGGAAGCGCCCTTCAGTCAGGAGCATCGCGACTCGCTGCCTTCTTTCGATTTCGATCCTCCCTCGCAGATGAAGTGGACTCGAGACGGCGGCATTCGCTACTACGTCCATTTCAATGCTCTTTGATTGCGGAAAGATGTTTGGCGTGCTCTTTCGTTACACAGCGGCTTATGCACTGCCTTCTCAATGAAGTGATTAACTAGACGATAAAAGCTCTTTCTTGCCCTGTAATACGGCCAATCACGTTCTGTTCGATTCGGAGCATAGAAACTTCGATGCGCGATGTGGACAAGAGCCGACCGCCCCGATCGCCTCGGCAGTCGGCGACCGTCTCGCTCGAGGTCAATGAGGGGCGAGCGGATCGTCCGGCAACCTCGCCTTGGGATTGAGGCGGCGGCCGGCGCAGTGCGAAAAAACGGGCCAGTGGATGGGGCGGCCGGCTAGTCGGTTGGAGGAAGGTGCAGCGAGGGCGAGCGGGGGGACGAAGGCGGCGGCAGGCACGAATGAGTGGTCGCGGAGAACTCCCGGCTGCGCCCGATCGTGGGGATGACGACTGAGAGCGGGGAGAGCGGGAAGAGCGGACGAGATGAAAGGGACAGTGGGAAAGCTGTAACCTTCTCGCTCGACCGCTTCTTCCCGCCGATCCGAGAGGGAAGGCGGAGAGTAGAGGGCCGTTGGATTGCACTCGGCCGGCCGGAAAGAAGCAAGTGGGAGGTGAGCGAAGCGAATACAACCCCCGACACTCCTCTCGACCATCTGGACGAGCGAGCAGCAGGAGTGGAGGGCCGTGTGGAGTGCCCCCTTTCAACGGCCCACCACTCAACGGCAGCCGGCCACCATCCCGTTGAAACGAGCAAGTGATCGGGCGATCCTTCCGCTGCCGCACGGCTTCTTCCGCTCTTCCCTCCCGCTGCCGCCCCTCTCGCGCTCCCGCACGCCGCAATCAACCGAAGCGAGCGGTCGATCGATCGACGAGAACTCACAAAACAACTCGCTTCGCGGCGCCCTCCCCCGCGTCGTCCCGCTCGTCCGCCTGCCGGTCGGCCGCTCTTCCGGCCACTCGGAGGTCCTCGACCGTTGTGGGCGGAAGCGGACGAATCGAACGCGTTTTTACGGGGATTTTCGGCAGGGGGACGAAAGAAGTCGTGCGCGGGCGGCAACAAGGCTATTGGGAGCGGTCGATTAAAGACAATGAGAGAGCGGAACAGTCGGCGGATGGCCGCGAGACAAGCCGGAACGAAGGTGGCAAGATTTCGAGCCGATCGTTAAATCTTTTGACCAACCCCGCATCGAAGCAATCGGCAGTACGAAATTCGGCTGCTGGTCAAAAAACTCCCGCACGCGTTAGAACGTTTCATTGGACTCGAAAGGTAAAAACCAAGCTTGATTGTTGACGATCGGAGGCAAATGTACGGAAGAGTGGGGCTTGACGACTACTTCGATGTCCGTCCGCAGTTCGCCCAAATGAACGCCCGCTTCTTTCGCCGAGCAGACGAAGTAGAGAGAGCGGTCAATGAGGATTTGCAACGCACGGCCCATCTCTTGCACCTGCCAATCCACGAAGACGTACGTTCTCGATGCTCTTGGGCAAGCAGTAATTTGAGGCGTGCACTTCGATCACAAAGTGGTCGTTCAGTGGGCGCAGGTATTTGAAGGCCGTTTGGAAGTCACCCGATTCTTTGGCCCATCGCGAGTCGGCCTCCAGCTCGTGCAGACGGTCCAACAAGCTCACGTACCTTTCGCCGGTCTTCAAGACCCCTCGCTCGACCGCTTCGTTCCGTTCGCAACTGAACGGAGGATGCGTTCATGCAAGAAGCAGAGAAGACTCACGGCTCTTCAGCAGCGATGTCTTCGGGCACGGGCGCGAACGAAAGGGGCATGTTTAAATCGATGAAAATTTTTGGAAGGAGCAGAACGAAAGGACAAAAACAAGCGATCGTTTCACACCGCATTTCAACGGACACGCTCTCCACCAACACGAGAACTTGTTCAACAACAGAACGGCGGCACAAGGATGCGGAAGGTCGAACTCAAAAGCGTGTCGTCGCAAAGCTCACGAATCGACCCAAAGACGGCTCTTCGGCAGGAAATTTGGGCCGAACTCTGCACTTCGGTCGCCTTCAAACAACGCGAATCTGAAGCGAACAGAATGAAGACACGTTAAAGAATAACATCACCTACCTTTGAGGACACGAATCAGTGAGTGATTCTCCCGCATTTCCGCGAACGAGTCAAAAGTGTGCGAAGTCGACTCGAACGATGCGGGCGATTGAGGCGGCGGCTAGCTGATCGTCGAGCAGCCAGAAAGTGAACCGCCCAACGAGCAACATCGCCGACCCTGGCCGTCTACGTGGATCAGTGCGGCGTTCCTCCGACCTCCGTTGTTCGAGTTGAAGGCGGTGGAAAACGAACACGAGCAGAAGAAAAAGCGGAGAGTTCGAAGCCGCAGTGCCGCTCGTTCTTGCCGGTAGGTGGGCGACTGGCGATCGAGCCTGTTGTTACGACGGCCGGTGCTCAACGCGTAGAAGACCACGAGCAATTGGCCATTCCCTTTGAGTTTCGGCTGTTTTATGTCCGTATTTTCCGGAACGATCGACTGCGAGCCTCCAGTGCCCTCGTCGGCCGCGTGTTTCGCCGTCTTTTCCGGTGGCGGCGAAGTGGACGTGTCGCTGGAGATGTGAACGAATAAGACGCGATCGGAGCGAGATGAGCGGCCGAGAAGCGGTTGCACACTCAACGAAAACAAGTGGATTTCATCACGCTTTGCGGCCGACTCGCCGTTGTCTAACACTGGAGACGGCCCTCCACTCGCTGTGGACCGCCGTTTAATCGAACGGCAAGACTATTGGAAAGGCCAACAATGAGCGAAAAATAAAGAAGCAGTTCGGAGGGTCGAGCTGACCACTGTCAAGCGAAAGGAGCGTTGCGAGCGTTGAATTTAGGAGAGTGAGCACAAAGGAACGTTTGAAAGGCGAAAGCGACCGGCGCCGACGTGGCTCGTCAATCACCACACGATCGGCGGCCTCTCCTCCTCAGACGACGAGCAGTGCGACAGGCAGGCGGGCTCCGCGCGGATGAAAGATCGCCTTTCGCTTCGCCCGACGCCTGCTCGTTGGAATGACTGCAAAGCACACGTCCGTCGTGTCCACTCGCAAGTGCCAACTGTCGAGGAAGACGAGCCCGCGGGCATTCAAACATTTCTCCAGGTGCGGGTCGCGTTGATGCACATATCGGGTTGTCAGGCGAAGTAGCGCGTCACGACGCTCAAAATGCTCCCATCAGAAGCCTAACGAATCGTAGGAAAAGAAGAAAGCAAACAACAAACGGCAGCGTCCTGTGGCATGTCGGGAAGGTCGATCCACGTACGCAGCGTGTTCAACCGAAGGCCCGCCGCTTTCGCCCACTCAAGGAGCTGAACGGAACGATGGACGAAAACCTTCAGCTTGTCGTACATTTCCGTGGCTTTCTAAACCAAGCCGATTGATGAGAACACGCCGGTGAACTCGCCGTCGTGGCCAGAACACAAAAAACCGTCGATGCTCAGGTCGAGTGCAAACGTTCCGTTCAACGAGCTCAGATTCTCGAGGGCGGCGCGGAAGTCTCGGTCGTCTTTTTTGCTCCACAAACAAACGGGCGATCGTTGGAGCACCGCAGCGGCAGTGTCGTGCGCACGCCCGCAAATGATCACTCGATGGTCCGCCTCGTTCTGCTCGCAGCTAAACGCGACGAATGCTTGAGATCCCATCATTGTACTTACGGTTTATTGGCAGCGAGGTTCTCGATCCACACGTCGAGCTCGAGCTCCGACGCGCTCGCGCGGGCGTGGAAGACAGGTGCGAGATCTAAACGATGCTTGATGCCAACTCCAAACAAACAGAAGACGTATGAAGAGAACGATCGAAGAAAAAGCCCAAATACACGTGCTCCATCGCCTTGGAGCCGATAGCTTGCAGAAGCGCACCAGCGAGACAAAAACAAGCACGTGGAGATCGACGACCTTGGCGGGCAGGAAGTCGAGAAGAAGCGGGACCAGCTGGTGGTGTTTCGTGCAGTTCGTGACCTGCAGTTCGATCGCCTGCAGCGTGCGGTGGTCTGAAAGCACAAAAGTCAGCGAGGGAAGCAAGCAACGCCCACCTCTCAACGGCGAGAGCAGCGTGGCCCACTGGCGGACGAGCTCGAAGGTCGGCCGGGGACCGCGATCGAACGCGGCCGTTCGCAGCACGCGCACAATCGACCAAACGGAGACATGATCGTTCGTCAACTTCACGGCTCAAACCTTCGCGCCTTTGACCGAACAAACCGAAAACTGTCGGATGGCAGCGCGTGGCGCATCGGTGCAGTTGGCGCGATCTCGCTTGAAGAAGGCGGACAGAAGAGAAAGCGGAGATTGCGAAGGCGAAAGCCGCTCGTTGCTGCAAACGAGTGAAACGGATGGAGACGAGGCGGTTGTCGTGGCGTGCGGTCTTCGTCCCGTGGAAGGGCAGCGACAAACGGGCGTCCGCCTTGAGCTTCGGCGGCTTCTTCTCCGGCGCTTGTGGGGTGTGCACGACGGACGGCGCCTGTTGACCGGTCGCCTTGCGCCTCGTGAGCTTCGGCTTCTTGGTCGGGGGCGTTGGAACGGACATGGCGCTGCAAATACCGAGCGATGAATTGAAGGCGGTCGGGGAGTGAGTGAGTGAGCGACTGGTGCAAGAGATCGCGCTGCAAACACCAATGAAAAAGGGGGAGCGAAGGTCGACAAGCGAGTGAACGACTCCTGCAAGCCGCGCTCGTTGACCAAAAGTCGAAAGGTCCCATTTTCTTGCCGCCCAACCCACGCGAACGCTCGTGATCGGCGGATTGCGTCGAGTGAGAAAATGGGCATTCCTTCGCGCGGAAAAGAAAGCGGCCGCTCGAGCAGAGGACGGCGTTCCTCCGCCCGCTCGCCGGTTTGCTTCTTCGGCGAGTCCGCGCGGCGAGCGGAGCCCAACGTTCGAAATTCCCCGTCGGAGAGCGCAGGCCGGCATTCGAAGAGGAGGGCGGACCCCGAAGAGGCAACGAGCGGGCGAGTGGCTCGAGCCGGCAGCAGAAATGGAAGCGGGGAGACTTTTGCGCACTCCTCGCAACAAAACGCCCGCCCGCTCGCTCGGCAGAGGCGAGATGAAGGTGCAGGCCGATCGGACGAGCGAAAGGTCAACCCGGCCGGCCGAGCGGTCGCGCGAGCGCTTTGCTTTGCATCCCGCCTTCTGGGATCGTCTGGAGAAACGAACAGAATTGTCTTTTCGCTTGCGAGCCGCCATCGATGGTGCAATCGGCCTCCGTTCGGTGTATCGACTCAAGTTTGAGCTGCACGAACGAATTCGATCTTTTGGATGTAAAGACGGGCGCAGTTCACTTAGCGGCGTAGGGCCGGTCAACTTCAAATCCCACCTTCCATTCGTTCATTCGGGTGCCTGTACTGAACGAAAGGTGCGCTGTTGGACGAGTAAAAGGAACGAAAAAGCTCGATTTGTTCCCTCTTCCACGATCGGCGTTGTTTTCGACTGCCAACGACTGGAGTGCGTTTGCGATCGCCCGCGGCCATTCCCCCGTTTGGAAGGCCGCCCAACAGAAAGTGAGGCGGCGAGGTCCTTCGCGGTAAGCGGCCCGCTTATCGCACAAGTGCGCGGCCCTCGACGGGCGATTTTGGGCAGGAGTTTAGCGGACTGACGGCGCGTTCGCCTCCCCGCTGCTCGATCGTCGCGATTCGTGGCTCGTCCGCCTTTGTTCCGTTCATTTAGCCGTTTATTTCCAGCCCGCAAATGGTGCGAACTCGAAATCAAGAGCGGGAGTACCAGGAAGAGCTCGACACCGTCGAGTTCAAGCCGCCCCGGCCGCCGCAGCCGAAGCGTCGTCGCCCCGACCGGCCGCCCGTCGTCACGATCGACGAGGACGGCGAACGGGAGGAAGCCGAACAGCCTGCTGCACCGCCACCCACCATCCAAGTGAAGCAGGAGCCGGTCGACAACGACACGACCACCCGGAAGAAGCGGAAGAAGAAGTCAAAGAAGAAGAGGACGGCAACAACTGCTGCTGACGAACGAATCCAGCAGATCAAACGAGAGGACGGGTAGGGAACTGTGTTGACCTGACTGACGTTCTCGTTTAAGCGAACCGCGGCGAGTGGACGTACGACACCAAGCGGACGGGTTCGGCGACGGCGCGAATTCTCTGCAGCAAGCGACCGAACCCCAATCGAACGCTTTGCCGGCTGATGCAGAACACGAACAGAACGAAGGAACGGACTCCGAGGGAGAAGGAAGTTGGGTGCGTTCTCCTGTTTTTTATCTGCTTGTTCACCCGTTACCTTAGTTCGTCTGCAAAACATGCGGTTGGGAGACCGGCCACGTCATCAACTATCGGAAGCATCTGAAGAAGCATTCGATCACGGATGGCTTCGGCTGTTCGCTCTGCGGCCAGATGTTCGCTCGCTTCTTACACCGTAACGTGCACGAAGAGAAGCGGCACGGATTCGAGCGTCAAGAACGGGACAGGGAATGCAAGGGCGCCGTCAAGATCCCAGCGGTTTGTGCCGACCCTGTCGCTTGTTTGCTTACTTTCGAGTTCTAGAACGATGTGGAGAAATACACGGAAGTGGGCACGAACTTCGCGGAGATTCAAGCGGAGGCGAAACTGGCCGGCGAACTGACGCCACAGGTTCGTTGCAATTGAGATCACCTTCTACTGTGTCTTCAGTTCGTCTGCTCAACGTGCGGCTTCTACACGCACAGGCCGCTGAGCTACCGCAGCCATCTAAAGGGCCACACAAAAACGGGCGGCTTTTGCTGCTCTTTGTGCGGCATTTTCCTTGACGGCCACAAGCCTCGAAACACTCACGAAGCAAAACAGCATAGATTTGAACGGGAAGAAGTGGACAAGGAGTACAACGGCGCCATCAAGATTCATGCGGTTGGTGAACGCTGGGAGCTGCTCGTTCATCTTTGCTTGCAGGACGACGTTGGGAAGTACCGGCAAGTGGGAACGAACTTCGACGACGTTCAAGCGGATGCAAAGGTCGCCGGAGTGGCAAAAGCACGCGTCAGTTTTAATTCTCCTATCGTTAGCGTTCAACGATCGAAATTGTAATGGCCTATCTATTACCGGTTGATTTAGTTCGAGTGTCCCACGTGCGGCTTTGTGGTCACGAATGCGCTGGCGTACAACAAACACCAGACTGGGCATTCGAACACGACCGGCTTCTGCTGTTCTTTTTGTGGCCTTCTGTACGGATTGCACAAGGACCGCAATCGGCACGAAGAAAAGCATCACAGGTTCGAGCGGCAAGCGGAAGACAAGACGTACGCCGACGCCATCAAGATTCCACCGGTTCGGAGAGTCTCCGCATAGGTTTACGCGGTTTTCCTGTTTAGACCGAAGTGGAGAAGTACAAGCATGTGGGCACGAACTTTGTGGCGATCCAAGCGAAGGCGAAAGAAGCTGGTGGATCGGTTGTGATACCACGGGTGAGTGAACGTTCGTTTAAATATCGAATAACGAGCGCTTGTCGTTCTTACAAGCACTTATCGCATGCTTTAGTTCGTGTGTGCAACATGTCGCTATGAAACCGACAATTCCGTGTGTTACCGCGCTCATGTGAACGGGCATTCGGCGATGGACGGCTACTGTTGCTCCTTCTGTGGAATTCTTCTTCCAAGGAGCCACGCCCGAAACCTGCACGAGCACGCACTGCATGGATTCGAGCGATTGCCCACTGATCGGGGCTTTCGCGGGGTCATCAAGATTCCAGCTGTTGGCGCCTGCCGAGCTCGTTCTTATAGTTTTTCATCTTTAGGGTGATCTGAAGAAGTACACGCGTGTGGGGACGAATTTTGCCCAGATTCAAGTAGAAGCGAAGTGTGGAGGCGAATCGTTCTTAAAGCGCCCGCATCGAAAGGTATGTTCTTCAATAGTAGTCGGTTACTGAGCAGTATGATTCGTTATGTTGCAGAGTTGCAAGGAATGCGGAGTGCAAATGATTACCACGGCCAAACACGAGGCCCTGCATGCGAACAGCCGCGGAAAAGCCCTCTGTTCGGTGTGCGGAATCGGTTTCAATCAATCGGGTAACCGGCGAGTGCACGAGTGGAAGCAGCACAGTTTCGAGCGGGACGTGGCCGACGCAAACACAAAAACGGCGATTCGGATCCCACCGGTGAGTTCTTTCACTTGTTCGCTCATTCGACTACCTATGTTCGCTTGCAGGAACAATACGGTCAACTGCGGAATCTGACGACTAACTTGGTCGCCGTCCAATCCAAGGCCGTTTCCAGCAAACGGACGGAAGCGAGCAAACGGCGGACGGCGAAATACTTTCGGCAACGGGAGCAAAACCAGCAGAAGAAAAAGAGGCGCGGGAAGGACGAGCGGATCAAGCGGCTGCTCGCTCTCGACCCCAAGCTGGAGGACGCGCTGGACGAGGCGGAGGTGGGAGCCGTTCTTGAAGCCAACGGTAACGATCGTGGCCGACGGCAAGCGAAGAAGCGGCGGCGAGTGGAATCCGGCGAGGACGAGTCGGAGGACGGCGAGTGGGTCTCCGACGAGGAAGAGTCCGAAGACGGCGTGTCGGAGAGCGAACGGGAGGATGAGGACGACCTGGTGGCCGCTCTAAAAGTCGAAATCATCGAGGATTATTGATTGTCGCATTGCTACGGAATAAACTCCTTCAAACAATTCGCATTGCTTGACTCAACGGGCGCCTTACTCGTTGGATGGAACTCCCCGGCAGCAGGAATCGTTCGAGATTCATAGGGTTTATTGCAGTGGAGAAAAGTGAAATGTGAGAAGATCAGATGCAGGAACCGGTCGGAATTTACGGATGAAGGTTAAAAGTGATCCCATCGCTGATCCACTTCAGCATCTTCGACCGGAGTTTGTCCTCGGTCGTGGGCAGCCGGGCGACGTCTTCCCGACTGAACGGCCGCTCGACGATCGCCGGCTGCTTGTCGGCGAAGAAAGAGGGCGCGGCGAGGGGCTCGAGAGATGTCCGCCCTGCTTCGATGCACACGCTGAAGTGCTCCACGCGGGCGCAGTGGCCGCGAGCGAAAGCAGCGACCCGCTGGATGTCTTCGATCACACCCGCAAGTTGGACGTCGGAGCACTGCAGGGAAGTCGAATAAACAGAGAGGAGGCCAAAGGAACTCACGCTGCCGAGTTGGTCGAAGCTGAGGCTCACTTTCGTCAGGCGGGACATCGAAGCAAGAGCGCGCACCCCGCTGAACGTCTTCTCATTGTGGAAATCGATGCTGTCGAACGAGAGCTGCATTTCCTCCGTCGCGCACTCGCTTCTCGTTGCGGGCGGGTCGCCGGAGAAGCCGCCCACAAGACGAAGCTGCACGCAACGGATCTTGTGCTTGAAGTTGACGTTGAGGTCCACCTGCAACGCCGAGGGTCGGAGGGGAAGTGGGCGGAGAACTCGCCGTCTTCTCCAGCTCGTCGTTGTTCGCGAACTTCTCCAGCCGCAGCTTCGGAACGTCCGCTTCCTGCAGCAACTCCAGCGGGCACTCCAGCTCGCGCAACTGCGGGCCGAGCGCCTTCAGGATGAGAGAGCGCCCCCGCTGGACGCCCCACGGCGTCTTCATCACGAGACGGGGCACTCCGGAACGAAACACGTGGGCAGCAGCAAGAAAGAAGTGGACTCATCGACGAAACGGCTCAAGAAGCCGGGCGGGAAGGCGAGCGGCCGGAAGCGCGACTCCTTCAGCTCCAACTCGCCGACGAGGCCGCCGAACGATTTGGGCTTCAGGATCCGCGCGATGGCCGTCAGTTCGGTCTGCCACACGCGGGCGGCCGAACGTTTGGAGGAATCCTGTGGAGACGAGCTGCAGAAGGGGGGAGGTGAGCGCGGTCGCCCACTCAACATCAGCCGGAAGTTGGCCGTCCGCTGAAGTCGCTTCCGCTCGCCATTTTTCCGTCCGCCCGATCGGTCGACCGCGAAGAAGCGCGAAAGGACGTCCCGCACACGCGGCGCATCGCCTTCTTTTTCGGCCACGTTTCAACCTTCTCACCGTTCGCCTTTCCTGAACGACGGAGGGATGAAAGAAGGACGCGCACAGCTTTTTTACGTCTAACTCGATGTCGAAAGCGGGAGAACGCCGACCGCTGAAAAGCGCTGGCGTGCAGTGGCGAAGTTCCCGCTCGATGGATCGTCGGGCAGCGAGCGCAGTGTTCACATCGTTCTTCCCGAACCATGTGCTTGATTCTTCGATCAGCCGATTCCGTTAGGAGAGTACCCGTCGACCCAACTCCGTCTGTTATCTACACACTTTGATCACAAAAACAAACCGGGGTTCAAGCACACCGCGCATTCTCGAACGCTCGGGTCGAAGAACGCGGACGGATCGAATTCAGCTGCGTTTTCTCGAGCTCCAACCGCCCATTTTTGAGCTCGTCAAGCAGTGGATGGCGTTGTTGTCTGCGAGGAGATATGAGTGTTCGCTGCTCGTCGTTTTTACATAACCGCCCTCTGGAAGCAATCGTGCAGCGGATCTTCGCGTACGCCGACCACCACCTATTGGCGCTAACGTGATGCCTGTTCGGCACATGCGTGTGTTGCACGGCGGTAATTCGAAACAAGCGGACATTTTAGCGGAGCAGAAACAACATTCGAACGAGTTTCTTAGCTTGATAGAAGTCATTGGAAGCTCAAAAACCATCTTACTCGTTTGTTTCTCATGGCGGCTCATCAGACGGTTGACTGCGGGGCGTTTCGCTTCTTTTGGCGGAGGCGGCGGGCGTCTAATGAATGTGAACGGGCCGGTTTTTTAACTGAAGAGCTGAGCGGCGGTCGTTTGTTGCTTGCCGCCGTCCATGTGAATCTCCGTTGATTAGAGGCGGCATTTTCTCCAGCTTGCGCTGGATCCACTTGAACGGTGCCGTTTGTTGCGAGTGATGTGCCGCTTTACAGTCGACGCTTTGCGCTCGCTTTTCGTTTTAGTTAGCTGTCAGTCTGTTTGAGTGGACAACCCATACACATCCGTTTTCCGTCGTTTTTAACTGTTCGTTGTTCAACGTGATGACTTCCTGCTTGTGTCTGCGAATATCGTCGCGATAAGCCGACCGCTCTTGTTTCGTTCGTTTGGCGTGCGGTAACTCGTTCGTTTTTGTTTAATTCCAAAGTCCTTGCAGATGTAGGAACGAAAGAGAGAGGGCGACCACTTGGACCACGTGTAGCCCTCGAGAACGCGCCTGTTTTCTTGTTTTGCGATTTCTTAACATACAACGACGGCCGCCCACACACAGGGCATTGTAATTTGCAGTTTTGCAACTTGAGCATGAGTTATTTTATTGTTACTTACATACTGGTTCGTGTCTTCTAGAATTTTCTCCACGTCAACAATCGAAGGAGATGTCTGGTTACAATGACTTCTTTGCCGAACACATCGCTTTTGCGCTTCAAACAGGAGAGTTCGACTTCAAACTCGTGTCAAATCTCCGGTTCCGGGATTTCAACGCCATCAGCTGCAGGCATCTGCCAGTGGACACGACGGACGTGGGCTTTGTGGCGCCTCATCGCATCCAGTGATTCTCCGCTGAAATATGCTGTTGTACGCTCTTTTTCTCAATAAAAAAGCTGAAATAGGGTCAGAAGAGAACGATCGCCAGCGATCTGGGCGGCAGTCGAAGTGGCGGCCGCCGCTTGCCGCAAGCGAGCAGGCGGCGCGCGCAGAGCTCGCGGTAGTTCGTGATGAAACAGACAGCGCCCAGCAGGTTGAACACGGGCGACCACGAGACGGACATCATGACGAGGTCGCCGGCCGGTCAGTGGGCAGGCGGTAGGCGCACTCGGGGAATAACGTCCACGCCAATGGCTGGTGAAGGGCTTTCGTCCGCTAGACAACTTGCCCGCCTTCTTCGCCAACTTGCGGACGGTCAGGCGCGCGAACAGGAGGAACACCGCGTAGCTCCCGTGCAGCCTCAACGCCGTACACGCGTTCAGCGCGACAAAGGCGGGCGTCGGGCGGGCAGTCGGGCTGCCGTTCTTACTGCAGCCCAACGGTTGATTTCCTTCCTGTCCAATGGAGTGCAGTGCTGGGCGGGCAGAAAGAAGACGCCCACCATGGCGCTCGTGTTCTGAAAGACCTCCGTCCACCATTGGCCCTCGAAGCTGGGCAGCGAGGCGGGGCCGGTGAACGAGAGCAGGAGGACGTCGCCCGCGATCCGCACTCTCTGCAACCCATCCAATCAATTAAATGCGCACAATCGATCGAACCGTTTGGCAGAAAAAGTCGGCGGTGAGCAACCGGCAGTCGGCGAACGTGCACAAGAGAAGCAGCCGCCCGAACGGCCGCAAGCTGGGCGGCGACTGGCGGACGATCGGGAACACGAGCAAAGCCGCCAACAAACCGCCGCTCGTCGCGCACACCAGGTTATTCGCGCGATGCACAAGCGAGAAGCCGGAGTCCCCGTACGAGGCGCTCGCTTGGTTTGCAAAAAAGTGGACGTCGTGGACGAACGGATTGGCGGCATTGCGGACGACGCCTAAGGAGTTGCTCAATAAATGGCTTTTTTTCTGCGAGTGCGTGGTTCTTCGTCAAAGCAGCCGAATTGTACGTTGCGTAGCGCTCTCATTCTGTCGTCTAAGCATCGAGCAGGATACAAAGCGACACGTGGGCGTCAAGTTTGAAGTCATCTGCGACCGTTAATTGCTGCCCATCATTTTGTCCAATAAACGTGCAGTCGACTCGCCAGCGGGCAGGAGATCACCCGCTCTATCCACAAGCTCCAATTCGTGAGTGGACGAGCGGCCGCGTGCCGAAGAGAACGCCGCGTAGAGAGGAGCCGCCCGTCCCGCTCGCTTCGGCAGTCGGCGTCCGTCTCCCTGGAGGTCAATAAGGGACGAGCGGATCGTCCAACGACCTCGCCGGGTTCGATGCGGCAAGCTTTGGATCTCCAGTCCACTAAACTGAGTGGTGGGAAGCGGCCGCCCGTCGTGGTCGTCGGAGAGGAAACGCAACAAAAAGCAGCAAATGACCGGGGACAAGCATCAATAAGAGAGCCCTGGTTTTGGAATGCGGCTTGTGCGCACAAAGAAGAGCGCAGTGTGCGCGTCGTGGCGTTGATTTGGGGGTCAAAAGAACGAGGCGTGGGCGTTTATGCTCCCGTCGCACTCGTCTCGCCCCAACCGCCGAGTGGGCACTCGGGTGACCGCTTTCAAGAGCATTGCCGCCCTTCCCATTTGAACGAAATGGGCCTTGTGCATTTGCAAGAGAAGCCGGAGCCAAAGCTGAAACCGAAAGGCGGGTGGGTGGTGTTAACCCACGTGATGCACGCTCGTCAAAACGTACAGGAGCACGCGGCTCTTCAGCTGCGAACGCTCCGCTTCTTCTTCTGCTCTTCTGGATTTCCGGCCGCTTTCTTCTGCTCTGATGCCCCTGCTCAGCTCTCCCTCCCCATCCCGCAGTTGAAGGTTCAACCGCAAAAGATGCGCGTGCGGGGATGGTAGAGCGAACACGCGCTGACCGTCGATTCGACCGTCCGTTTTTTGTGAGTGGCCGAACTGAAGCGACTCGTCGTTTCGGTGCCGTGGTCCCGACACCTGCCGATCGCGAGCATTCGGGAGTGGTGTTGGATTCTCTTAGTTCTCAAAGGTGAGTGGGCAGAGCGGTCTCTATTCTTCCACCTTGTGTCTCTTCAGATCACCGCAGCTTGGAAGCAGTCGAACTGCACATCGCGTTATGCCAGCGAAAGGTGCCCGTGATGGACGTGCTGCGGGAGTTCCTGCTCGACAAGGTCGTGCGGCCTTCCGTCTGGTGTTTCCGCTGCGCTTTCGTCGGCTCGCATGGAACAGGTTAACCTCAAGCATCACCACACTCTCGCATGTTCGTTTCTGCTCGAGGAACGCTTTGGAAGCTCTCAGTTTAGATCTCAGCTTGTTCTTTCGGGCGCCCGCTTGTGCGCTTCGCTTGGACGTTCAGATCGGGAGTGTTGCCGCCCACGGAGCGTGGGTTTTTCACTCGTGATTCCAGCGCTCTTCTCGTGTTTAGGTGCGAACAAAAGGGGCGATTGAACGGCTCTTTCTCTGCCCATGGCGACTCGAAACTCCGGCGGCCATCTTCGAGTCCACGCCGGCTTCGTTGTAGAGGCAGCAAGACGCCGTCGAGATCCGTGCGGCTTTCGCGAACCTCCGCTCGTTGAACGAGAAGTTCGCCTCCAACTGAACGTTCGGGGCTTTCGCTTGCCTGTGGACACCGTCCGTTTCTTCTCATCTTCTCCGAATGATGGAGAGCGTTTAGGAGCCGACTCAAGTGCCGACCGCACTGCAAATCCGCGTCGATTGTTCCGCCCGCCTCGCCCGTTGGGACCAAAGAGCCGGGATTGCGGCTGCAGAAGCTGCGCACTGAAATCCGACTGGTGACGAACGAGTTCACTTCAATGTTTGTTCGTTCATTTGACAACAGTCAAGCGCGTCGTTCAGCTCGTGCATCCCGAACGAGTGAACTGGACGAAGCAGTTCTTTGCTCAACGCCCGCAATTCGCGCTGAAGACCGAGAACTTCGACAAGGAGGTCCTCGCGCTCTACGCGAGCCGAGCGGCCAACACCGTGTGCACGTGGACACAGCGAGTGGACGAAACGGACGTCTGCTTCGTGTTCACCGCGACCATTATCGATGGTAATCCCTGGATTCTGTCGCCTTCTTTACTGTCTTCAATAAATAAAGCTACGCAGGTGCATGTGAAGATCCAATGGTTGGCGGCCAGGAGTTCCACGCGCAAGCGCTTCGACTGGTGCGCACGGGTGTTGCCGCGTTCCACGACGAGCACGGGTTTCTGGAGTGCAAGCTAGAATTCCCTCGGCCGCCGACAAGAAGAGAAGTGAGAGTTCTTGCGTTCGATTATTTGGCCCGAACCGAAGTTCGGGCCGACCAAAAGTTCCCCGGCAGCGGCGGTGTGTGCCCCCGCCTCCCTCCCACTCCTCTGGGGACACACTACCCCCGATGGACTCGCGGAAATCTCGGAACCCACCCACCAACCCGCAGAAGGCGGCGATCGTCTGCGGGTTGTGCAGGCCGGGCAGCGGCGAGTCGATGAAAACACGCAAAGGGGTGGGCACGAGCTGTTCGTCTTCCGCTCTCCTCCTCGCCGTCGTGCGGAGACAGCGCCCTGTGACTCACCGGCAAGCGTTTCTTTTTCGTTCGTTTTGTCGTAACGTTTGTGCGTTCCGAAAGGACGAACACGCAGCAGGAAGAAGAAAGGATTTCATCGAAGGAGGCGTGGCCGCCCCGATCGAAAGAGTTGCGAAAGGAACGACGCCTCGCCGCGACTCATCGGCGCGTCAGCGAGAGCGGCCTCTCCGTTTGCGAAACGGTTGTGAAACCGTTAGGAAATCGTTGCGAAAGCATTGCGAAAGCGGCGTTTCAACGGCCGCCGGCGCCTATAAAAGGAGACCGATCCGAGCGTTCTCTTCAGTGTGGTTTCCAGCGAGGTTTCCATCACTCCCCCTCCTCCCTTCCTTCCTTCCCTCCCCTCCTCCTCCTTCCGTCCTCCCTTCCCTCTTCTGATTCATCACCCCGTGCGTGTTGTGAATTGCGTAGAGCGTGAATAAACTCCTTCACTCAATCATTCGGAACTTCATTCTGTTGGGAATCGTCGCAACACGTTTGGAGGCAGGAAATAGTGATGCCACAAAACCAAAACGTTTTGGATTTGGTTTTGTTTTGGTCGTTGGCAAAATGGAGTTTTGGTCTTGGTTTTGGTTTTGTCCGCTTCCAAAAGTTTTGGTTTTGGACCAAAACTGTCCGTCTGACCAAAACCAAAACAAAACTCGCAAAGACCCCCTAAAATCACGTCTGAGGTGCCTAGGGCCGGCCAAAATGTCCTGCTCGGTGCCGTACAAGCCACTTTTGATTGTTTCTTTTGCTTCTACTTTTCGTTTCGGCTAGTTATGGAGGTATTAAAGGACCACTCGTTGATTAAAAAGAGCTTGGCCAACCAACAGTCGTTTAGTACGGATTTCTTTTGCTGTTATGACCGATGGTTTTTAGCATAAAACCGACTACAAAACGAATATAAGCCGTTAGCAACTGCTATGCGTGCGTCGTTTGAAACAGATGCCTAGAGATAAATACCTGTCCTTTCAAGTGCCGCTTGTAATGTCTAAGCGCATTTTACCGCAAGTGAATCACACCAACAACGTCAAACAACCTTCTATTTACGCGAACAACGTTTTATTAGCGAGTTTACAGACATACGAACCGAAAAAACCGTGTAAAACAGGCGCTTTTTCAGTTTTTCCAAAAAATTGTGGAGTTTTGGATTTGGTTTTGGTTTTGACCAAAACTGGCTCGAACAGTTTTGGTTTTTGGTTTTGGTCCAAAACTGAGGCAACCCAAAAGTTTTGGTTTTGGTTTTGAATCAAAACCCGAAAGTCTGGTTTTGTTTTGGTTTTGGTTTTGGTCGAAAATCGAGTTTTGTGGCATCACTAGCAGGAAAGGATGAAAGGCGAACGGAATCAATGGGGAATCAAGCTTCGTTTATTCTTGCGGTCCTAAGTGCAAGAGAACGAAACACACGTTGCTGGAGTTCAGCTCCAAATTGTAGGCACGAACGATCCCGCCGGAGAGAAATGGACGCCAGCGGAGCATTTCGGGCTCCAAATAGTCGGTTTCAGGCTGGCAGGGCGGTAGCTGCGAGAAGAACCGCCTCATCCTTGCCAAAACGTCCACCTAGACGAGGGGAGTGAGTTGTACCGCTTGGATTGCAGGAACGGACGGCCAAAGGCAGTGGAACTCGCCGTCGATCCAAGCGGACGCCCGCCTCGTCGGCCCACTCGAGCAAACGGAAAAAGGTTTCGACGGCGCTCGCGAGTTGGGGCACCAATGCCTGCTGGACGGAAACAACCGCACCTCTTTGGAGGGCAGACGAATGCAGAGCGGCTCGAGGCGTTCAACCGGAGGACGAGCTCATTGTTCAGCGAGCGGAGGCCCGCGGTTTCCGCGGCATTGCGCGCGGCGGCTGGTCGGTCGGCAAGTGAGCGCGGCAGCCAACCCTTCCTCTTTCCTCCTGCTCGACCCAATCGTACACTAGTTAGAACGACAGCGTAATGAGAAAGCGGGCGACTTGTGGGTTGACCGAATTGGTGCGCTTCGTTTGTAGCCTCCCACCGACCGAGTGACCGCTCACTCTTCCTAACTCCCGTCCGTTCAGCTGAATTTCCGCTCCACAACCGACCGAAAACAAGAAGCCAACGCTCGACGCGAACCTCCGCTTGTGGCTCCTGTTCCACGTAACAAAGATCGCGCGCCGTGACAATCGGCTCGGCTCCAGCGCGCCCAACCAACTGCCGCTGCGAGCGCCTGTTCCACTGCAAATTCTCCGCTTTCTCATCTCTCGTTCGCATGGCGCGCTGATGGTCAAAAGAAGGAACGTTGGTGGACAGAATGCGTGTTTATGCGGTGACTAACGAGAGAAATAAAACAACGTAAAAGTGGGCCGAGATTCACTTGATGATCTGCATCGCAATACGAACGCCGTTGCGATGGACGAAGAAGCACCCGTGCGTGTGCCATTTGGACTCGGCAGTGGTGAGTTTCTCGCGCTTCCATCCGAGGTGCTTGAGCAGCCGGTCGCGGGACACGTGCCACCAGTCGAACTGAAGCCGATGGTTGAACTGAGCGGAAGGAAAATATTGAACGAACGTCGTCGGAGACGGAGATCCACAACTCCGCGTTCGAACCGAATCCCGCGACTCCCATGGCCGTGGCGAGTTTCATCGCTCCGAATTTGACGTCCTCCACTTGCTTCAGGTCGGAAGGTTCCTGTAAACAGCCGGCCATCGAGTTAGTCCACACTTTGCGACTGCTTGCACTCACGATGAGCGAAAAGCAGATCTCATCGCTTTATTCGAGCTTGAAGTGGTCGTTGAGGGCCCGCAGGTGGCGGAGAGCTTGAGGAATGTTGCCGTCCGCCGCGATCGGGTCCGAGATGTGGAGCTCCTGCAAGCGTTCGTTGCGGTCGAGCGGTCCGCAGTTGTGAAGGTGGCTGAGATAGGAAGGCGGCATCCAGCCCGCCGGGAACGCGATGCGTTTCGACTTCAAACGAAAGAGGTCCGCAAAGTCTGCAAAGAACATGGAAGAATTGATGTTCGCTCTTTCACTTACACGTTTTGTCCGTGATCTTGTTGGGGAAGCAGGAAAAAGAGACACATTCGAGCTGGGCCGTCCGCTTTCGAAGCAAGGTCGCGCAACGGAAACCGTCGGCGGTCAGTTCGATCACCTTGTCGGGCAGCGAGTCAAAAAACATGTCCGCGAACGGGTATTTGGTGCGCGGGATTTCCTCATCGTACGATGACGGGCAGTAGGCGGTCAATTTGAGCGACTGAAGCGACGGCAACGCTGAAATAAGGACAAATTGGTAGAACGGGTAAGTGAATTGGAGCTTACTGCGCAACTTCGCAGCGACTTTCATCCACTGGAGCATCAGGCGGAAGTTCAGGTACTCCGGTTCGACATCCCACTCGATTTTGATCTTGGTCACGTCTCGGCAGTAATCGAGCGCGCCCGCCACGCCCTCAAAGGTTTGCGAAAAAGGAGCGGTCGGTGAAAAGAGGAGAACGAACCATCGTAGGTAAATTTGATCTCTGTTAAACGAGAATCCTCCGCTTCATCCACCATTTCGCCTGAAAACGGGAGAAATATAGAAAAATAACAAAAAGACGTGCTTTTAGAATAAATTTTGGAAGCATTGTCGGATTTCTCGAGCAGATTTGCGCGAAAAGCAGCGGAATATTCGTCAGAGTGCTGGGAAGACAGGAACTCACCTTGACGGACGAAAGGCGGCGCAAACGATGACGAAAGCCGAGACGCGGCAAAGAGCAGAGCGGGCGGCCAGTCAGCAACGGAACGCCAACGCTCGCTGGTGCCTCCCTGACCGCGGCGAGAAAGCGAGTGGGCGTCTCGTCCGTCTTCCCCTCGCTTGAGGGGGCGGCGGGCACGAGTGAGCCGCCGGTCGTGTGGAAGCGGCGGGCGTTCCACTCGTTTGCTGTTAGACGCGCCCACTGCCAAGTCTGCGTGCTGACCCGACAGAATGAGTGACCGGCGGCGGACGACTACTGCGTCGAGCACCGCCCACCCCTCCCTTGCTGATCGCTCCCGAACGAGCGGGTGGCGGCTGAAAAACGCGGAGAACTCGCGGAATTCTGCTCGAATCGCCGCTTTCCACTCGTCGACGATGAGGACGAGACCGGCCGCAAAGAATCACTGCAAACCCGACACTCCGAACGTCCTCATGAGCGTCGTCCACGCCCAGCGAATCGCCGCCCATCGTCTTCTCCATTCTTTTCACTTCAAATGAACGCGAAAAAGGCGTGGAACCACGGGCAACAAATCGGCGACAATTCCGCTCGCTCCCGTTTGGATGGCAGAACGTCAAACCAGCAGGTTTTAATGGTGAGATTCGTCATTCGGCTGCAGTTGCTTACGCTCGGCTGCTTGCTGCCTTTTGCAGAACTCTTTCGACAACCGAACGGGGTTTCTCAATTCACAGACAAACGCAACGCTTTTCACACGAACCAACATGCAACCCGGCTTTCGTTCACCGCTTCTTCCCCGTTGAGCCCAGATCGACGTCGCCGTCCAGCGTCCAGCGGGAGCCGGTGGCCAGTTTCCAGATCTCCGTCTTCCGCCCGTCCGACACTCGAACCTGCACGTGGCCCTCTTCTTTCGGCAACTCGGGGTCCAGCTTGCGGTTCACTGTCCCAAAACGAACGTGGGGAACGAGGAGAGGTGAGCAAATTGTCGGTGTTTAGTTCGAAGACACGAGCGATTGTAGCGAGTAGAAAGAAGGAAAAAGAAGATCCGCTTGCTTGACCATCTCCGGAAGAATACGGGCGGAAGTGAGCAGGAAGTCACCCGTTCCGTGCGGGAGTTTGAAAATAAACAAATTGACTTGATCAATCACTGCGCTCGTTGTTCGCGCAAGGAAAGTGGGCGAGAAGAACGTTTTTTGCTCGTGAGTCATTCTTCAAACACGAACGGCTGGAGAGCGATGGGTGGAGCTTCTGCTCCCCGTCTTACGCCCCCGGCACCAATTTCGCCTGCTTGAATTCCAGCAAGCAGGCGGGACAGACGAATGCCGCAGACGGCCACCCACAGGAACGTGGGGGTGTTCATCGGGTGATTCACCTGCCTCTTCTTTCGCATGCGATGGAAGACGAAGGATCGGCTCGTGCCTCGCTCTTGCCGCCTTGTGGGCCCGAACCGGAGTTCGGACGGAGCAAAATTTGGGGCAGTGGGGGCCAACCGCCCGCCCTCCCACGGCCCTCGCCGCCCGTTTGCTTCTGACGGCCGGACGTGGACGTTTGGCGGGGGTCTCCGACCGGACGAGCTGCCGATTGCTTCGAGCGGCGGACGGAACCCACCCACCAACCCGCAGAAGACGGCGGGCGAGCGGGAGGTCGGCCGGTCGGGCGGCGGGCGGTCGACGGGAGGGGCGGGCGCGAGCTGTCCGTCTGCCGCTCTCCCGCTCGCCGCCGTGCGGAGAGAGTGGCCGCGTCTTCTTGCAGCGAACGGTGATCGCCGCCTGCCGCACGAACGGGCGCCCGGGAAAACGAATCCGCTTGTCGTCTTTCGATCAACCTGCCAGTTTGAAGAAGAAAACGAACCAAACGAATACAATTCATTCCATTTTCGAACAAAAGCCATTTCTTCTCGCACACACGATCAAGAGCCCTCGTGGTCTTCGGACGTCAGTGAAGCGGTGGAGCTTCTCGAAGAAGCACTCCCGTTTGCTGTGGGCATTGCAGCGATGGTGAGTGCAACCAGAAGGAATAATCGGGTAATTGGAAGTGGGAAAACTGGGGTGTGTACGAGCAGCTCGCCCACACTCCGGGACAGTCGTCCTCCTGACCCTTGGCGCGCCACACGCCCGCCTTCTTGTTGGCGATCACAAAACAGAAGTCGTTTTGACCGACTGCAACAAGTGGGAGATGTGACGAGCACAGAGGGAGCATTCGTTTCGGTCGTACTTGTAAGCGGAAGCGAAAACAAGACGAGACATTCTCGTTCCCACCGCCGCCTTATACGGCTTGTGGTTGCGGCAAAGGAGCTGCTGGACGTCGTCGCCTCCGCCCCAAACATCCCCGTGGCCGTCGAGTCCACAAAGCCGAAGCGCAGACGCCATCTCGCAAACGGGGCGAACGAACGAATGAGCGCCGAGAAGTCGTAGTCGGGGAAGAAGATTCATGCACGTAAAGCTTGGAACAATGGCGATCATTGCTGCTTGTTTCGTGCGGTCAGCCGGCAGACCACCCGCTTCCCACTCCTCTTTCCTTCAATTCGCTGCACATCCAGACGAGCGGCAGCGAGTTCCTTCTCGTGGCCGCCGCCTTCTGATCGGACAGCCCTTGTCCCCAGTGAACGATTCGCGGAGCACACGGCGCGGCGGTGGCCGACTGCCCCCGATACAACGTCCTGCCTGCCGTCAGCCGCCACAGCTCAGTTGGTTAGAGCGTGGGCCTAATAGCAGCGGAAGGGAGCCCAAGGTCACAGGTTCGACCCCTGTTGGTGGCAACGTAATTTTTATTTTGGTCCGTGGAAGATCAATCGCACAAACGAAGGTCTTTTGTGAGTAAGTCGAGGACTACGTAAAGAAAAGCATTGTGTTATCATATAGTTTCTGTTTTTTTAGTAAAAAAAAGCCGAGTGGCTTGTGCCAAGTTATACACTCTCACATCCAACGAACACCCCTTCTTTGAAGCCAACAGTTTCATTTGTTTATTGGGCAACAGAAAAAAGGCAACACACCACAGATAAGCGACGATAGTCGTGAGCCAACACGAAGCAGATTTTTGCTTCGTTCACCCGCTGCGTCCACGTGCACACGACGGTCGCCGCTCGACTCGCGTAGAGCGCGAGGATCTCCTCGTCGAAGTCCTCGGTTTGCAGCACGAAGTCCGTGTGTTCGCCGAAGAACCGCTTCGCCCAGTCCGCTCGCTCGTGGTACGTGATGTCGTTCTGAAATTGAGATGAGAGCTGAACAGAGGTCAGAACGAACCTGGCGATTGAAGACCGGCTCGCGGATCACCAGCTGAGTACGCAGCTGCTGCAAACGAAGTCCCGCCTCCTTCGCCAAGCAGACGGGGCCGAAGGAACGGCAAACGAGGGACTTCAACGCGCCCGTCGTTTTAGTTGCGTCCTAAACAACGCTGAAATCGAAGAAACGGAGAAGCTGAACGAACAAATGAAGCTGGAATGCTGAAGCCCGAAATGTTCAGCTGGAGCTCGAAGTTGTCGTTCAGCGAGCGGAGCTTCTCGAAGGCCGCGCGGAAGTCACGCGCCTCCTCCTCCTTCCACGGCGATCCCGACACGAGTTCGCGAAAGGTCTTCGGATTCACCTGCAGACGAATGCCGACCACTACTCGCTCGACCACTTCGTTCCGTTCGCACCTGAACCCCTAAGATTGCACAACAGACTGCTGACTGGCGGACTTACGGCCCGTGGGCTGCGAGATGCCCGATCGGAGCGTCTAGTCGGAGCACACGAGCGGGCGCGGCGAAGAAGGGCGCGAAATCTGAAGCGAGTGGTCCATTCGGGGGGCGAACGGAAGAAACGAACCGTGAGAGGCAGCGGGCCAATGGTGAACGTCGAGCGCCACTTCCTCGAGCGGCTCCAACGGAGCGGTCGGCCACGCGAGCGCGCAGCACGAGCAGGTGAACGAGAAGCGGACGATCTTGTCGAGCAGGTGCTCCCGCAGCGCGTCCATCACGCCCGTCTTCTGCTGACATCCGAAGAGCTGCAGCTCGACTGCCCTCACGCGGCGGTTGTCCGAAGAAACAAGAGAGGAATGAACGAACAAACGACTGCTCACCTCCCAGTGCGGAGAAGATCGACGTCCACGCCTGCAGCGCCTCGGGCGGGACCTCGCGGCAACACGGCACCGACACGACGATTCGCTCCACTGCGGCCATGCGCAAAAAGCGGACGGCCGAGTCGACGGTCAGGTGATCGCCGGACAGCCGCCCGCGCACTCCCTTCCGCTCCAGCGCGACGAACGAAGAAGAGCCGCCGGCTGGGGCGATGAGGACGATCTTCACGAATTCCGCCGACTTCTTTTTGTTCGGCGGCGCGTTGAAGAACGCGGAGAGGAATCCCGAAGAGCAGAACAGAAAGCGGAGAGTTCGCAGCCGGAGGACCGCTCGCTGTTGTTCCGTGAGGTCTCCAGCGTACAAGTCGACGGTCCGTCGGTTGCTCATCGCGTGGGAGAAGACGAGCAGTCGGCAGTGAGCCTTCAGCTCCGGCTCTCGCGAGTTCAGGAAGTCCATTTCGTTCGCTGAAATCACACGAGTTGAGCAGAATTCGAGGAAACACGCGGCGAAGGGGAAGCGACCGCTCGGCCCGCTTTCAACTGCCGACTGAAGCGTTTGCTCGGCGGTTGATCAATTGAGGGAGGAGGAGGGCGAACCAAATACCGCCCCCGCATCGATCGTTTGATTCCCAGCCGACGCCACAATCAGCTAGCAGAGACCGCCCTCTTCTCCATTACGAAACGACTGAACTTTGCACTCCTGCCGCGCTCAAAAAGATCGTTTGTTTTGATCACAAAATGCGCAATGAGAACAGCAAACTTGCGATCGATGTTCGCTGGAGTTTGAAGTCCCGGCAAATGTTCGTTTTTTTCAAACGATCGTTGGAGGATCGTTGAGCTCGGGGAAAGACAGGACAGAAAATCCGCTCAAAGCGAGGTCATGCATATGGCACGACGCTTGAGAAGAGCGTCAGCGTGAAAGCCGGGCAGAGCGCTTGTAAAAGAAAACAAAAGCAGAAGTTTGCAGTTGTCTTCTGTGCTTTTCATTCTTTTTTTGAACCACGTGGAAGATCTCGGTTAGGCACTCGAAATGACGTGGATGTTTGGTTTGCTAGCGGCGTCTCCGTTCTTTTGCCTTCCATCTTCTAATCAAATTGAGCCGGCGGTTGGCCGCGTTTGCGGGAAAGTCGGCGCAAAGAGGCGGCGGGCTTTGACGTTGCAGTTTCCTTCTTCGTTGCTGTGGTACGTCCTTCGTTGTCGGCAAACGTTTCGTTTTTATCCTTTCACGCACTATTTTGTTGAAAAAACATTAGAGAACATCGTCGGAGCTTGGCCAAAGATTGCGCATCGAATGACGTCCGCAACGGAAGGAGTGACGAAAAGCGGTTAATGAGCCCAATATTCCGATACGGCACTCAAAAAAAAACGAGCTTTGAGGGAAAGCGGAGAAGTGAGACGGCATTCAGCTGTGATTCGTACTTACAGTTCACTTGCTCTTTCTACCTAGACTAATCGCTTTGTTGATTTATTTCTTACTCACGAATGGCTTGTTTATCCGCACTCCTCGCCTCCGCATTCTTCTTTTCCTTCTCCAGTCATCAACTAAACGCGATCCCAGCAGCTAATCCAGCGGTTGGCCGGCCGGTGGGCCGAGCGGAAACGGCGGATGAACGCGAAACGTCCGAATTTTAGGGCGAATTTCCGGCCGCTCGAGCGGAAAATCGGGACGGAAGCTAGCCGACGCCCTCCGATTCCGCTCTTCGTTAATCTCTTTCCATTTCTGGCCTCTCCCTCGGCCCTCTCACAAACACTACGGAGGCGGCGGCCGGAAGGGAACTTGAGGAGCGCATTCATAAATTCGCCACATTAAGGCGAGCATCAACCGCTTTTTTTTCTGTGGTGTCAGATTGGACTTCTAACGATGAGTGCCTTGACTTTTGACCCAAAGCAAGCGGTCCATAAAGTTCGATGGATTGAAACGGGAAACGGCATTCGGCTCGTCATTTCCGGTTGCAAGCAGCCCTCGTTTGTTTCTCGTTCGTTCCAGCACCTCCGTTCGTACTTTTCGTCGTTCCTCGCTGCATCCCGCTTGTCGTTCTGGCGTTCGGTTTGTGGCCGCAGCAATTGGAGATTAATGGGATTTGGCAGTCGGCTTGGCGGAAGAAGTGGGCGTTTGTTGACGGCCGTGGCTGCGTTCTTTGCACTCTCGCTTGTCGATTGCACGGGGCGGGCAGGTGAAATCGGATTTCGCGGATCGGACGCGCCTAATGACTTCCACCGGTTGTTTCCGCTCGTGGACGAGGAGGCGGTTTCTTAGGCAACCGTTGGACAAATCGGATCTTTCCTTCGGTTGGAGGGTGTTGAGTATTTTCTTCGACTTTCTTGCTCTAATTGCTTCATTTTTTGACGAAGCAAACCGTTTCAAACGGACGGGCGGTTTGGAGGGGGAATCTCTTGAAGGCGCAGAAGTGGAGGGAATCTCAACTGTGGGACGAGGCGGGAGAAGTGCAGGACGAGCGGGACGTCTTTCTTTGCGCCGTCTTTGTCGTCGGGCGCCGTTCGTCCGCCGACTACCGTCCGTCGAGTGCGTGGGGCCGCCGGGCGGCCGGCCGAAACGAGCGGGCGGGTTTTGCGGTCGGGCGGTTTTGGCCGCCGTTTTGCGGCGCGCTTCTTTTCGTCCTCATCGTCACCAAATTCCGCCCGCCCGACCGCCGTCTTCTGCCGCCGACTCCGCGCTGTTCGCGAGTTTCGAATGGCTTTTGCCCCGAACTAATGAACGAGAGAGAAGTCGGGAGATCTCCGCGACTGCCCGCTTTCCCGCGGGAATGCGGCCGTCCGCCTACGCGCAGAATGTGCGCCCTAATCCTCGGTTTATGGCTTCATTACGCAGAAGGATTGTTTGTGGTTTGACGGAGCTGTGAGCAGCGTAACGGAGGATTCGATAAGGCAATGAACTTTTTGCAAGCGCCGGTGAAATGTCGTTCTTAAATTAGTCCACCGCATGCTAAGCAATGCTTAAAATAGGAATTAGCGTGACTCCTAACGTCCTTTCTGCTACCTTTCGTGTTAAAGACCGTTCTTCACATCCATCTGATGTGTTTTTGCGTTCGGTTCACGGAAATCTCGTGTTTCCGGCCCGTTCTTCACTTTTCAACCGCCTACTTCTTGCGTGTGCCGCAGTGGACGGAGTGCGTGACCCAATAATTCGGGCATTCGCTTTCGCAAATTGGGAGGAATTGGCGTGTGCGGCGTTCCGTTCGGTTGCTCGTGCGAATGTTTTTGCTGCGTTCTTCTCGAGTGAGAGGCCGGTAGACGTGAATGAGGCGTTGAAAAGGGTTGCTTTTGCGTTGCAACCGCCCTCTTATTGTTTGATGGAAGGCAACGTTTAAGGCCGATTGCATCTGTTAGAGAACTCAACAATCGCCGTTTCACTTCCACCTACGCGGCCAATTAGGCAATAAACGTGCGAACGAGTGTGAAACCAGTCTGTTCCCGCAAACGTTTCCCACACTTTTGACTGCTTCAGAAAGGTTGAATGGGTGACGCCAAAAGGAACGTTGCGAATGGATTAGAAAACGTTAATAATGGTTTAGAGCAAGCGAATGAAATTTAGGGCAAACTAATAGCTGTTTCTGCTCCTTTTGCACCTCAAACTCGCGGAAAGACGTCGAACCTGCCGGGATGCATCTTTTAACGACGTCATGCTTTCTTCGGGCCGCTTTTATGCTCCCGCCCGCCCGTGGCCACTCGCCGCCGCCGCTCGCGGGACGCCTCGCTTCGCTCCTTCCGCTTATTTTATCCCAGCGCTCGCTGCCTGCTTTGGGCGGCCGGCCGACCGCTTTTACGCTCCCGAGCGGTCCTCCTCGTCGCCCCGCTCTGCCGGCCGGCCGCCCGCCGCAGGCAGCCCGCCGCTCGCCCTCTCGCCCTTTCCGCTCTCTTCCTTCGTTTTGCCTCGTTCTTCTCCTCCGCTTTCGCTGCCGCCGGTCGGAGGTTTGAGCCACGGAAAGCGCCGCAATTTTCGTTTTCCGCCTTGCATCGACGTGCATATTTCTGCTCTCAAATAATTTGAAGTTGCTGCTTGTTACTGTTGATTACTGGATTTTCCCACGAGATCACGAGCGATATGTTGCCAATTCCTTTGAAATTGCATTCTTTTGCGGAAAGCAAGCAGAGCGGTCTTTTCTGGACGCCCGGCGGTTCGGCCGTCTTTTTCGCTGCTTTCCGCTTTTCTTCTCGCCGCCGGCCGTCCGCAATCTTGGCCCTCCGCTCGCTCGCGGCGCTCGTCTCGCTCGAGATGACAACAGAATAAAATTAGAGGACGGCAGTGCGTCGACCGAAAAACGACGTCAATCTTTCTCGCAAGTCAAATGTTGCTTCTTGCTTCTGCTTTTTATTACGAGGGCGTTCTCTTTGGATTCAAACGATCACTCGCTTCGTTCGTTGATGTCCGCAATCTCGTTCGTCCATCGCCGCTCTTGTTTACGCGCCGTTTTTGGAACTTCCGGCGAGCGCCGGCGACCGCTTTGCGTTTGGGGCGGCGGTGGCGATCGAATTTCGCGGCCGCCGACGCCCAAAAGCGGCCAGCCGGCGGCATCGCGTGGAAATTCGAGCGCGACCGGCCGCCTCGCTTCCGGTGGCGCGTTTTCGTTTCGCACCCGCCTGCCCTTTTGTGCGGCAAGATTCGAATCGATGACCACCCGTTTGCAGGAATCGAGGCAACGGTTCGATCACCCATCCATTCGATTCGTTGAGCACAACGACGATCTCTCTTTCGTTGACCTCTCGAACTGCCACCTCCTTTCCGCTTCCTCCGGTGCTCCACGAGTCGATGTGCGGATCGGCGGGGATTCCGGGCCGCACGCTGCACTGAACGGAGCCGCACGGGTGCAAACCGATGAGCGCTGCCGCCGCCGATGACGCCGCAAACGAAGTCGAAAAGCAGCCCGCCGAGCAACAAACCGACGACTCTTCCGCGCAGCCGCCGTCCACTTCCGCAGCGGTCGCAGCTTTGACGCGTGACTTGGAGCAGATCACGACCGTCGACGACGAAGCGGAGGCCGACGCCGTCAAGAAGCCGCTCCTTTCGGCCGCCGACAAATCAGGTGCCTTTATTTTATTCACCTTCTTTTGCACCGCAGTCGATTGCAGATTCTCAACAAGCTTCCTCGAACACCCCCTCCGCCCAACCGCCCGCCAAGTCGGTTGCTTTCGGTTTGGACGAGAAGCCGGGGCCCAGCGGTCTCAACAAACCCTCCGCTTCCGTCGCCCCCACTTCCAAAATGCCCGAAGGGGGAGGAGTGACGATCATCGATCCGTCCACACGGTACTCTCCTTTGCATTGCTTCTTTTCATTGAGACCGTTCAGAAGCATCGATGCTATCGAACTGCTCACTCGGGAAGCCGAGGAACTCCGCCGCAAGCTCGAAGCCGAGCGACAGAAACTGAACGACATTCCGAGTGAGTTCTCTCCTGATTGCTTCCTCCCACGTTTTCCGGTCGTCCAGTTCACCAAGCGGCCGAACGCCTGGAGCCGTTGAGCCAACTGAACATCAAACAACGCCGCTTGCTCAAGGGCCACGCCTCCAAGGTGTTGTGCATGGATTGGTCGCAGGACAAGCGGCACATCGTCTCTTCGTCCCAGGACGGAAAGGTTTGTTCCCTTTTTTCATTCCTCCATCAACGATTTCTTTGCAGGTGATCGTTTGGGACGGGTTCACGACGAACAAGGAGCACGCGGTCACGATGCCCACCACGTGGGTCATGACGTGCGCTTTCGCGCCCAGCGGCACGCTGATCGCTTGCGGGTGAGGGTCGAGTAGAGAGGAGAAATAAAAGGGTTTGTCCATTGCAGTGGCCTGGACAACAAGTGCTCCGTGATCCCGTTGAGCTTCGAGGAGGACATCCTGCAGAAGAAGCGGTCCGTGGCCATCAGCACGTCGTACATGTCTTGCTGCAAGTTCCTCCGTTCGGACAATTTGGTTCGTTCCTTCTTTCGGTCAAGCTCGATGCAATCCAATGATTGCAGCTCCTGACGGGCAGCGGCGACTCAACATGCGCCATTTGGGACGTGGAGAGCGGGCAGATGATTCAGAACTTCCACGGCCACACGGGCGACGTGTTTTCGGTGGACATTCCGAAGTCGGACACCGGAAACATCTTTATTTCGGGCGTGAGTCCTCTCCGCTTCCTCCCCTTCGGCCACTCATTCCAATCGTTCGTTTAGGGCGCCGATCGCCACGCATTGGTTTGGGACATTCGGACGGGTAAGCGACCCCACCACCCGCTTCAATCTTGCGTGTTTGCAGGCCAATGCGTCCAATCATTCGAGGGACACGAGGCGGACATCAACACCGTGTGCTTCCATCCGAACGGCGACACGTTCGCCACGGGCTCGGACGACGCATCCGTGAGCCATTGGATCGTTGATCCCTCCGTTGATCCCCCGCTTTCAGTGCCGCCTGTTCGACTTGCGAGCCGACCGGCAGGTTTGCGTCTACGAGCGGGAGTCCTGCCTGTTCCCCGTGAACGGAGTCGACTTCAGCGTCAGCGGTGAGCCTCTTTCGCTGCCCTCCTTCCTTCAATCATCCTTCCTGCAGGCCGCATTCTGTTCGCGGGCTACGGCGACTACCGAGTGGGCGTGTGGGATTCGCTGAAGTGCGTCCGGCAGGGCCTCCTCTACGGCCACGAGAACCGAATCTCCTGCCTGCGGACGAGTCCGGACGGGACGGCCATCTGCACCGCCAGTTGGGACTGCACCATTCGGATTTGGGCCTGATTGGGAGCTCCCCATCGTTCTCTCCACTCGTTTCACTCGCTCGCTCGTCTCGAATCGGTTATCACGAATCATCATGTCGCCTCCAGTCATCAACAAACTCGGTCTTCCTCTCACTGTCCTCCGTTTCCTTCTGTTTGTCCAAACTTCTAACGCCGCTCCCATCGATCCTCTGCTCTCGTGCTGCTGCTTGTCTTCCATCGCTGGATGTCCTCTCCCGAAAGTTTTAATTATTGCTGAGTTCTCACCTCTCGCCCTTGTTCTCTCGTGACTCTTGTGGATTAATTTAAACAAAACAATTCGGTCGAGTCGTCCCGAAAGCGGACTCCCGATTGTGAGCGTCGTTCTCCCGCTTTCTTTGCTTCAGGCCCCTCCTCGTCCCTTATCTCACCCTTGGCCCCAATTCGCAACGAATTCCCCGCTCGTGTGAATAAATCGACCCTGAAGACGGCGGACGGTGGGCAAAAGAAGGCGATTTTATTCGCAAAACAACAACAATCAAGCGGCCGCTCAGACTTCCTTGGTGTCGCGCAGACGGCGGATGGTCGAGCGGACGGTGGCGGCGGCGGTGGTCGCGTACACGTAGGCGCCGCCGGCGACCGTCTTCTTGCACTTGGAGCACGTCCAGATGCCCACGCACGTGCGCTTCATGGCCTCCTGCAAGCGAGCGGAACGAATGCAAGGGAACGGAAGGAAGAGGGACGAACTTTTCCGCAGAAGGAGCACGTGTACTTGGAGTGCTGCGAGACCTCCATCTTCTTCACGGTCTTCCGCAGCGAGGCGCCGTAGCGCGTGCCGTACTTGCCCGTGATCCCGACCTTCTTCGTGCGCTTCGCCTGCAACGAGGGGATTAAACAGGAGTATTTGATGGGATGGATGAATTTCGAGCGAGAATCGACGAGTTTCCGCCCAATCAGCGGATTTCGGGCAAACCCATGGAAAAATCGATCGACGCGAGGAAGTCCAAAAGAATTCCCAAATTCCAGCGAAAATGCACGAACTTCGAGCAGAACTCACCATTTGGAACAAGGGAACGTGGGCGTGAGCACGGAGCAGCGAGTGTACGTCCGAATGGATCGAATTTGATCGAGCCAAAAGCGAAAAGCGGGAGGCGGCCGGCGGACGGCGTTTAGGCTCGCCGCCCGCAACGCCAAATTCCGCTCGGGACCCGAGTTGCCGTTCGGCTTGCGGACGGGCATCTCCGCCGTTTTACTCGCGAAAGAAGGCGAGAAATGTCGATCCAACCGTCGAACTCGATTCCAATCAGAAATTTCTCGTCGATTCCGCTGCGTATCGGAATGCAGCTTTCTTCTAGACAACAAAACCCGCTCATCCTCGATGCACGTGCTGCTTTCGTTGACCAGCCGGCAAACCTTTTCGTGATCCCCTTCCTTTCGATTTCTCTCGCGATTTCGCGGAGCCAAACGATCGACCGACGGATTAATTTCAATTATTTATTTTTAACAAAAAAGAGCACACTCGAAACAAGGCCAACGCGTGGCCGCACCGCACTTATTGCAAAACACAACGAAAACAAAGGTCAATTAAGGAACAAAATTAACGCCAGGACAACCGAGAGCACACAGGATCGTTGTCAAGAGCGGGAGATGCGTGTCATGAGCTTCACTGGTCGTCGGTGGCCTCCATCTGCGAGTAGAGGGCGGCGGCGTCCTTCAGGAAGTCGGGCACCGGCTGCCGCACTTTGTTCATCGCCTGCAAGCACGAGGGGATGAGGAGGAGGCGGCAGAATGAAGGGAACCCACCTCAAGCAACATGCTCGCCTGCGCTTGGTCCTTCGGATCGTCCGGATCGAAGAACGTGATCGCGTGGCCGGTCTCGACGCGTCCCGTACGGCCGATGCGGTTCACGTAGGTCTCCCGGTCGTTGGGCACCTGCACGTTGATGACGCGGTTCAGATCGTTGATGTCCAGGCCCCGGCCGCACACGTTCGTCGTCACGATGGCGGGAATGGCGCCCGTGCGGAGCATGCGCGTGAACTGTTCGCGCTCTTGCTGCGTGCGGTCGCTGAAAGGCGGCGGGTGAGTGCAGGACGAGGGGGAGGCGAGCCCTCACCTGTGGACGGGGCGGCACTCGATTCCGGCCGCGCACACCTGCTCGGTCAGCAAGTCGGCGTTCGCGCGCGTGTCCACGAAGATCATCGTCTTGGGCAGCTTGCCCTGGTTCTCCGCTTGAACTGCAAGGAGGAAGAATGAGTGAGTGAAAGGATGAAGCGGGGAACTCACTCTCCTTGAGGTAGTCGACCAGGTACGTGAAACGGTCGTTGTACGGCACCTGGAGCACCTGCTGGAGAACGCGCTTGTTGAGGTCATTCATCTTGTTGCGGATCACGATGGCCTTCGGGCGGCAGAACGCCTCGCCCGCGGTGCGCAGCTCCGGCGGGAAGGTGGCGGCGAAGAATAGCGTCTGTCGCTTCTCAGCCTGCAATTCGTGAGGAAAATAAAGAAGAAATCAATGGGAAAGAAGGGGACTTACGGGCGGGAAACCGGGCAGCGAGACGAACGCCGTGATCTCGTCGTGCATCGGACGAATGAGCTCGTCCGCCTCGTCCAACACGAAGTACTGCAAGTCCTGGTACTTGATCTGAAATCCGCTCGTCATTCACTCGAACTCAACGGAATGAGAGGGAACTCACAAAATCCTCCAACATCAAGGCGTAGAGGCGGCCCGGCGTGCCGATGAGGATGTCGC
This sequence comes from Aphelenchoides fujianensis, assembly GCA_024699865.1. NCBI lineage: Eukaryota > Metazoa > Nematoda > Chromadorea > Rhabditida > Aphelenchoididae > Aphelenchoides > Aphelenchoides fujianensis. The sequence goes on along the minus strand of JAMPIO010000156.1, from coordinate 112,804 downwards.
AGCCCTCGATGTGGATCTTGTTCTTGTTCTGGCTGGTCTTGTACTCGCCGTACGCGACGTTCACCGTGACGGGCGTGTCTGGAACGAGCGAACGAATGAAAGAAGTCGGAAAGAGGAAGAAGAACTCACCCACAGCCAGCTTCTTGGCCTGTTCGAAGAGCTGGATGGCGAGCTCGCGCGTGGGCTCGATGACGAGGACGGCGCAGCGGTGCAGGCGCTCCACCTTGTTCGTGCCCTTGAACTGCTGGCTGAGCTTCTGGATGATGGGCAGCAGGAAGGCCACCGATTTGCCGGCGCCCGTCTCCGCCTGGCCCATCAGATCGCGGCCGTCGTAGATGACGGGGAAGGCGTAGCGCTGGAAGTTGCGCGGACGGGGGTAGCCGGCGCGCGTCACGTTCGCGATGATCGTTTCGTCGAGCATCGCGTCCTTCCACGTGCTGCAAGCGGAGGTGGAATGAACGAAGCGAACGGAAAGAAGAGAACTCACTCCATCACTTGGACCTCCTCGTTGTGCGGCAGGTTGTGCACGACGACGCCGCCGTCCTCGTCCGCGATCACCGCGTAGCGGTCCTTCTTCTGCTCGTCGTCCTCGAAGATTTCGTCCGTGGAGCGGAAGGACGGCTCGTGGGCGGGACGGTCCTTCGGCACGTAGCCGCCGAACAGCGTGTGGCGGAAGGACGGAGCTGAACGAAGAGAAAGCAAATGAATGGGAAGCCGAAGAACGAACTCACCTTCTCCCTCTCGCAGCTGCTCGTGGCCCGGACGGCTGTGCTCGTTGCGGCCGCGCTCGTTCGCGGCGCCTCCGCTGTAATGCGAGCGGCGGTCGAAGTCGCCGCGGTTCTCCCGCTGGTAGTCGCGCTGGTAGTCGCGGTTGTTGTTGTCTGGAATTCGAAGGAATCAGATGGAAGAAGACGATCCAGAGGAACGAACCTTGACCGCGGCCGAAGTCGCGGAATCCGCCCTCCGAGTGGCCGAAGCCGCCCGGGCGGTCGCCGTTCTGCGGCGGCTGCTCGTAGTCGTTGGAGCGGAAGCCGCCGCGCGGCTCGTGGCGCGCGTGGTCGCCGTTGCCGCCGAAGGGCTTCGAGTTTTCGTAGCCGTTCGACGTGTTCCACTGGTCGTCGGCCTGCTGCGAGCCGTACGCGTGGTGCTGCTGCTGATGGCCGAAGTCCCGCTGTTGGTGGCCGAAATCGCGCTCGTTCTGGCGGCTGTCGTTGTAGCGCTCGTTCGCCGGCTGACGACCGCCCTGCACGTGCGAGTTGTGGTACTCGTTGCGCTCGTAGCCGCCGCCGCCGCGCTGGCCGCTTCCCGTCGACCGATTGCTGCAAGCGGGGGGATGAGATGAGGGAATGATCGAATGAAAGGTCGCTCACCCCCAGTCCGAATTGTTTTCGTGACGCTCCTGCTCGTTCGGCTGACGGCGGTACTGGTACTGCGGGCGCTGCTGCTGCGAGCGGGCGTCTTGCGAGCGGGCGTCCTGCGAGTGCTGTTCGTGCAGCCACTCGTTCACCTTGGCCTCGGATTGGCGCTTGTGGGGCGCGGAGTCGTAGGATTGCTGCTGGTGTTGGCGGTCTTGCTGGTTGTACGACGAGGCGTGTTGATACTGGCGCTCGTCCTCGAAGCGATCGTTCGACTGCTGATGGCCGCCGAAGGAGCGCGGATTGTGGGCGTTGTAGCCGCCGTTCGCTTCCGCCCGGCCGCCGCTCGCGTAGCCGCCCGTCGACTGCCGGTTGTTGTCGTTGAAGTTGTTGTTCGGGTGCTGCGGGAAGTTCGGGCGGTCGTTGGAGCGCGGCGCGGAGCGGTTGTGGTGCCATCCGCCGTCGTCCTGGCCGCCGAACGAGCGCTGCGTGTTGCCGAAGTTGTTGGCGGACGGGCGCTTCGGCTCTTCGTAGGAGGACGTGTGGCGATCCGAGCGGAAGTTCTCGTCGGGGCGATGGCCGTCGCCGCGGCCGTTCGAGCGCTGGTAGTCGTTGCGGGCCGGATGTTGCTCGTAGCCGCCGCGTCCACGCCCCGCGAAGCTGCCGCGGCCGGGCGCTCCGCCGCGCGACGAGCCGCCGAAGTTGCCGCCGCCGCGGGGGTTGTGCGAGGGCGACGAGAACGCGCTGAACGATTCGAGCGATGAGCGGGACGACTGGCGGAGGAACTCACCGGTTTTCCTCGACCTTCTTGGGCTCCGGGTCCGGCGCGGCCTTCCACTGCTCGGACGTGACGGTCGGCACGTCGTCGCCCCACGGGTCGTCGTCGGCCACCGTGGAGATCTTGCGGGGGGCGGGCGGCGGGTCCTCTTTGTCCGAGGCCCACGGGTCGACTAGGTCCTGCGACGGGCGGGCGGCCGGCTTGGAGTCCCGATTGAAGCCGTCGTTCTCCCACGAATCTTGCCGCTCCGGGACGGGCGGTTCGACCTTCGTCGTCCTGAAGTCGAGAGGAAAGAACAGAAGATGGGAATGAACGACGAGAACTCACTCTTGGGTCTCCTGCGGCTTCTCGTCGTCCGCCTTGGCGTCGGCGGCTTCCTTCTGCTCGTCGACCTCCGCCTTCGGATCCTCCGGCTTCTTCTCCGTTTCGACCGGCGGTTGCTCGTCGCTGGCGGCGGGCTCGGCGGGCGCGTCCTGCGGCTTCGAGTCGCCGTCGATGCGAAGCTCCGAGCCGGCGAGGGAGCCGGCCAGCGAGCGAGTGGACGCGGCCTCGTCCTGAGCCGCGAGGGACGGCGGAGTGGGCGGAAGCTCGTCGGGCCCTTCGGCTTCGCCGTTCGCTTCTAAATCGAAAGAAAGAATGAATGAAAGAATTGAGTGAACAAACCCTCCTCGTCCTGCTCCGCCTCCGCTTGGGGCTGGTCGTCGTCCTCCCAGAGGTCTTCGGCGCGGCGCTCGGCGAACTGGAACGGGACGCGCGGGCCCTCGACGCGGTTCGCCTTCAGCTCGAACTGAGCTTGTTGCTGGCGGCGGAACTCTTCCTCCTCGTGATCGAGCTCGTGCGAGCGGGGGACCAGCGGCAGGGGCACGCGGTCGAGCGGCGGCTCCTCGTCGAACGACTCGACGTCTTCCGCTGCCGCTTCCTGCGGGCGCTCTTCGACGACCTCGGCGGGCGGCGGGGCGCCCTCCACGACCTCCGGCTGCTCGTTCGGCAGGGCGGCCGGCTGCTGCTCGCCTTCGGGCGGCGGCGGCTCGACCTCCTTCGGCCGCTCGTCCTCGCGGGGCGGCTCCTCTCGGGGCGGTTCCTCGGCGGTGGGCGGCTCCTCCGCTTTGGGCGGCGTCTCGTCCTTGGGCGGCGAGTCGACGGCTTCCGATTGCTCGGCGGACTTCGGCGGCTGCACCTCGGCTTCGACCGTGACCACTGCGGCCGTGACGACCTCGTCGACGACCGCGTCCTCCGACTCGGCTTCGGTCGGCGTCTGTTGTTGGGTGGGCGGCTCTTCGGCGGCCACTTCGTCGGCCGGCGCTCCGTCGGCGGGCGGATTCTCCGCGGGCACGCTCTCGGCCACTTGGGCGGCGTCCGCCGGCTGCTCGCTGGGCGGCGGCGCGGTAGCCGGCTGTTGTTCGGCTTCGGACATCTGGTTTTCTGCAAACGGGCGGGAGTGTGAACAGAACGAGTGAGCATCCCGAATCGAGTGGGAAGATAAACGCCGAAGCGTCCAGTCCGAACGACCGGTTGACCGCCGCCCTCGCCGCCCAGCGCCTCGTGGAAGGCCTCGCTTTATTCGTTAACAACACAGAACACAACGACATTCAATTACGTTCAAATAACTTAACGAACATGCTTTCGTTAAATGGAATAAGAAGGAGGTGTTACGAGAGAGGGCGGCTTTAAATAAACGAGGATAACACTTGGGTTCGAACGGGACACGAACATCCCGCAGTCACGGAGGGTAGAGGAGAGCGTAGAGATGCGATGCAGAGGGTACTTGGCCGATGGAGCACGCGGAAGGACGACCGCCTTCTCGCGGAACAACCGAAGAACAAACGTTTCGAGGGGAGAAGGGCTGGAAGGAGGAGAGGGGCGTGAAAGCACCGCCCATAAACGAAGGACGAAGAGATCGGCACCATTAAAGAAGACACTTGTTCGGATCTCGCGGCCCTCAGTCGAACTCGGGCTCTTCGGCCTCGGCCGGGGCGTCGTTGGTCGTGCCGTCGGGGTTCACGGTCGCGTACTCGAAGGGTAGCGGCTCGGTGGCCTTTGAGAGGAACTCGGGCACTTCCTGGCCGGCCTTCGTGAGCTCCTGCAATGGAACGAAGAGGGATGAGTGGTGGATTGGGGGGGAACTCACGTCGACGATCGTCTGGGCCATCTCCCGATCGTTCGGGTGCATCGGATCGAAGAACGTGGTCGCTTTGCCCGTCTGCAGGCGGCCCGTGCGACCGATGCGGTGCACGTACGTGTCCCGATCGTCCGGCAGATGGACGTTGATCACGTGGTCGAGGTCGCGGATGTCGAGGCCGCGCGTCGCGTCCTCGCGCTGCTGCTGCGTTCGATCGCTGCAAACAAATGGGAGGATGAGGAGGGAAAGTGGATCGATGGGGGACTCACGAGTGGACCGTCTGTGCGGGAGTTCCCTTCTCGTTGATGGCGAAAGCGAGCGTGTCGGCGTCGCGTTTGGTCTCGACGAACATGAGCGTCTTGGGCATCTCGCCGTTGTTCTGCTCCTTCACTAAACCGGGGGGAATCGGCGAGGTGATCGGAGGGTCGAAGGAAACCCACGCTTTTCGAGGTAGTCGAAGAGGAACGTCTTTCGCTCGTCCAGCGGCACCTCGAAGATCTCCTGCTCGATGCGCTGGTTCAGGTCGTTGTTCTTGTTTTTGATCAAGTGCGAGTCGGCCTTGCAGAATCTGGAGGCCAAGTCGCAGATTTGCGGCGGGAACGTGGCCGAAAAGAACAACGTTTGGCGTTGTTTGTCCTGCAAACAGGGATAGGAGGGATGAAGAAGAATGGAACGAACCGTGGGGAAGTTCTCGAGCCGAACGATGTCATCGATGTCCATCATGAAGCTGCTGTCGAGCAGCCGGTCGGCCTCGTCGAGCACCAGGTACTTGAGGTTCTCGTACTTGATCTAAACACGCGGCCGCTCGTTTGCACTCGCCTCGAGAAAAGAAGGACTCACGAATTTCTCGACGGGCCCCATGAAGTGCTTGAGGCGGCCCGGCGTGCCGATGAGGATGTCGCAGCCCTCCAGGTGGATTTTGTTCTTGTTCTGCGAGATCTTGTACTCGCCGTAGGCCGAGTTCACCGACACCGATGTTCCTGGAAGCCAGAGGTGGACAACAGAGCAGGAAGGAAAGGAGCTCACCGTTGGCGAACTTTCGCGCCTGCTCGGTCAGCTGAATCGCCAACTCGCGCGTGGGCTCGATGATCAGGGCGGCGACCTGATGGAGGCGTTCGACCTTGTTTTTGCCCTCGAACTCCTCGTGCAGCTTCTGGATGATCGGCAGCAAGAAGGCGGCCGACTTGCCGGAGCCCGTCTCCGCCTGCCCCTTCACGTCGTGCCCGTCGAGGATCAGCGGCATGGCGTACTTCTGGAAGTTGCGCGGGCGCTCGTAGCCGGACCGCTTGATGTTTTCGATGATGGTCTCGTTGAAGGGGGTGTCCGCCCACTCCCTGCAAGACGAAGAAGTGAATGGAAGGTGGAAGAATCGAGGAAAACTCACTCGAACACGCACAGCGGCTCGGGCAACGGGTCGACCTCCACTTGGCCGTCCAGGTCGTACAGCTGGGCGCCCTGCTGGCGCTCCTTGTCGTCGGCGAAGATCGCGTCGATGTCGCGCTCGACGGGGCAGTGGGCGGGGCGAATGGGACCGCGATCTGCAACCACATTTGTCCGTGCCCTCTTCGACCGAAAGAAACCAACCTTCCATCGGCCGCTGCTGGCGGAAAAGGCCGTTGTTGCCGTTCGGGCACTCGCTGAAAGCAGAAGGAAAAGTGACTGGTCGATCGGAAGCCGCCTACCGGCTCATGTGTCCCGGCTGGCCGCAGTTGTAGCACGCGCCTCCTCCGCCGCCGCCTGCGCCCATCGGACGGCAGCTCTCGTCGCGCGGGTTCGGGCACTCGCTGCAAGACGAGAGAATTGAAAGAAGCCTCTCTTCCGCTTCCACTCACCGGCTCATGTGGCCCCCCCCCGCCGCAGTTGTAGCAGCTGCGCGGTCCGCCGCCTTGACCGCCGCCGCGACCTCCCTGGAAGCCGCCGCCGCCGAACTGGCCCTCGTTGTCCTGATCGCCGAAGCCGTCGCTGTGGCCTCCGCGGAACGAGCCGCCGCCTCCGCGACCTGAAAGCAACGAGCTTGAGGTTTGATTTCGATCATAAGCTCGGAGATCCCCCCAGTGAACGTAAATCGACAAACAAACAAACAAACTGATGATCGAAGGAAAGAAGCTGCTCGCTTATCTCGTTTCAGCCCACGTTTTACGAGTGAGTTGCAGAAAATTGGGGGCAAACAAGAAGCTCAACGAATGTCCCCTTCCTTCAACCGAGTGGAACCCAAAGGATCGAGGGACAGCCCGCCGATCGTCCACTCACCTCCGCGACTGGGGAACCCGCCGTCCGACTGGCCGTAGCCGCCGCCGCGCGACGCTCCGCCGCCCCGTCCGCCCGAGAAGCCGCCGTCGTCGCCGAAGTTGCCGCGGTCGCTCTGAAAGTTGCCGCCGCCTCCGCGTCCACCTCGCGGCGGGCCGAACGAGTCTGAAAAAAGCGAGGGGCATCATAAGCAGAGATTGGAGGAATGGGAGCTTCGCAGTCCAATTTCAAGCCCGCCACTTCAAAATTTCGAGGCCAAGCTCAAGCAGCTTCCCCTCGACTCGAGCCCTGCGTCGAAAAGAAAAGAAGCTCACCATTCTGGCCGTATCCTCCGCGTCCAACCGGGCCGCCGCCGCGACCGCCGCGAGGCGCACCGCCGCCGCGGAACGAGTCCTGGGCGAACGCGTCGCGGTTGCCGTCTTGGAAGTCTGCAAGAAGAAGGATTGAACTTGAGTAGGTGAGAAGAACGAACCGCCGCCGTTGTTGAAGCCGCCGCGGCCCGGCCCGCCTCCGCGCTGGCCGAACGACTGGCCGCCGCCGCGGAATCCGCCTTGCTGGTTGTCTGAAAGCGCAGGGAGTGAACGAAGAAGAAAGCGGATGCCGACCGTAGTCGCCGCCCGAACGGCCGCTGCGTCCGCCGGTGGAGAACTCGCTCTGGAAGTCCGGACGGCCGCCCGCGTTCCCTCCGCCCCGGTTGTTGGACATGCCGCGGTTGTCGTTGAAGCCGTCGGCTGAAAGCAGGGGATCGATGAAGGAAGTAGCGGAAGGGAGAACTCACCGCGGTCGTCGTATTGCTGGCGGTTGTCCTGGCCGCGGCCTCCGAACGACGAGTGCTCTGGAACGAGGAGAGGAATGAAGGCCAAACGATTGGAGGGAGCTCACCACTGTTCGTGTTCAACGGCGTCTTGTTTGTACCCTTGCCGTAGTCCTCGAAGGCGCGATCTGCAAGCAGGCGAGGAGCGTCAGTGGGGGCAGAGATGATCGAAGAAACCGACCGTTCGACTCGTAGCCGCCGTCCCCACGCCCGCCGCCGCCCGAGTAGCCGTTCGAGCGGTCATTCGCGAAGTTCTGCGCTCCGCCGCCGCGTCCGCCCGACGGCGCGTAGCGGTCCTGCTCGGCGTAGTCGTCGCGGGGCGGCCGGTCGCTCTGGAAGCCGCTGCCTCCGCCGCGTCCTCCCTGCGGCGGGCCGCGCTGATCGAACGAATCTGCAACAAGCGGACGGCATCAATCCAATGGAAGAAGAGGAACTCACCATTGCGGTCGTAGCCACCGCGGCCCGCGGACGCTCCGCCGCGACCTCCGCCTCCGGTCGAGAACTCGCTCCGCTCGGGCGGGCGCTCGTCGTAGCCGCGGTCGTTGTACGAATCGCGGACGCCGCCGCCGCCGAACTCGCCTGAAACTAAGGGAGATGAGTTGGAGCGGAAGGCGTGAGGACTCACCGCCGCCTCGGCCGCCGCGCATCGACGAGCCGCCGCCGCGCTGGGCGAAGGAGTCGCGGTTCTCGTACGAGTCGCGGTCCTGCGAGCGGAAGTCGTCTGAATGGAGAGGAACGATCGAATGTGAATCGAAAGTGAGCGGGAACTCACCTCCTCCGTTGCTGAAGGCGCCCCGACCGCCGGTTCCTCCGCCGCGCTGGTTGAACGACGAACCGCGGGTGTCCTGCTCGTCCGATCGGAAGTCGTTGCCTGCAAACAAGCGAGTTGATGTCGGGAGCAGAAGGGGCGAGTCGAACTCACCACCTCCGCCGTTGTACGCGCCCCGTCCGCCGCCGCCGCCTTCTCGAGCGCCGCGCGTCGAGTAGCCGTCGCGCTGCGGGGCCGGCGGCGTATCTGCAAGGAAGACGGGATGAGTGGGCGAAAGGAGGAACAGAGGACTCACCTTCGTAGCCGTAGCCTCCTCGCCCACGAGACATCCCGGGTGTCTGATCGAACTAAACGACGAGTGTGAGGTGCGTGGTGGGTGGAAGGGTGGAAGAGAACACGAGTAGGCGCGAACAAGTGGAAGCGCCGCTCGAGGAACACCCGCTCGTGCCCAGGGACGCCCCCCAATCCGCCAAAAGACGCCCGCCCGCGTCCCTACTCGGCCGGCTGGGCGTCGATCGACGGCCGGCGTGGGTGTGCGTTCCTCTCCGACGGCCGGCTTGCGAAATCGCCGCGAACGGCGGGCGGCCCGGTCGGACGGGCGAGAGAACGCGAGCGGTCGGAGAAGCGGCGGACGGCAGCCGGTTGCGCAACGGGCGTCTGCCTGCCGCCCGCCGCCGCCCGGCCGTCCGCGGTCGACGGAGGGCGGCGGAACGAGCGGGCAGGAGGGCGAAATGAGCCCATTTTGAGGTCCCCGCCCCTCCCATCTGGACGGAGAACAAAGAGGTCCTCCGCGCGTCCCAATCGTGGGGAACGCCGAGCAGAAGACACCTGCCTGCCGGCCGGCCCCGAAACGGCGGCAATTCGCTCCGATTCGAATGCGAACGCAAAGGAATTTTGCGCGCGCGGCGGCCAAAAGGCGGGCGGCGGGCGAAGCGGATGGCGGCGGGAAGGATCGCCGCCGACAACAAGCCGCCGCAAAGAGCGAGGGGCCGCGATGATCGGGGCAGCGGCGGCCGGCAGAAATAAACAACACCCTTCGATTGGATCGTCCACTCCGCTCGTCCTGCGGACGCCAATCGAAGTGGCGACCGCCGCACAAAAGCGATCCGTTGGCGCCGGCCGGCCGCCTGGTGATCGACCGCCTTCTCGACGAGCAGAAAGTTCTCGGGAGTTTAGATTCGAAGCGAAAGTGGCGCGCGGACAAATGGACCCGAGATTCCCGCTCTCGTCCACCGAAAGGGCAGCTTATCAAAACAAATGGGCGCCTACGCGCGCCGCCTGCAGCCGCGCGGGAAGACGCCGAGGCGCAACCCCGCTGCCGGCCGGCCTCTTTGCCTGTCGCTCGCCCGCCTGCCAAAAGCGAGAGGAGGACGGCCTGGCGGGCGAGGAGTGAATCGACGCCCTCGCCAATCACTCGGCGAAAGCGGAGGCCTGCCCGCGAAACAAACGGAAAGGTCTCCCAAGAACGAGAGGAAAGAGCGTGCCCCCATCGAAAGCAAACTATCCACAAACGAGCAGCAGAAAGAAAGAAAGAAGGTAGTCGTTCTCGTTACCGGGAGCAAGCGGGCGTCTGCCGACCCGTGCACGTCCTCCTCCTCATCCTCCACTACGTAATCGATTTATCCGCAATCCGCCAACGATACACGAACCAAACAAATAAAATCAACAACGATTGTTCACGTGTGTGTGATGATGAGCAGCATTGAAATGATCGGGAGGGAAGGAGCAGTGGGGAGAACTGAGAGCAAGCCGGCAATTGAGCACAACGGCGGGGCAAACGGCGACTAGTCGGAGGAGCGACCAGGAGAATTAAGACGACTGGACACACGAGAGCAGACCACTGAGTAATTTCCGCATCGACTGTGAGCAAACAAGAAGAAAGAGAGGATAATGCGCGAATTCGAGGGGAAATCCTAACGGGAGAACGGGGAGCGGCATCACGACTGGGTGCTCTTCTCGCTGCCCACGAAGCGGACGCTGATCAGCTGGAAGTTCTGCACGCGGAAGAAGGTTTGGATGCGTGCCGTGTAGAGCAGGAGTTCGGTCAGCGTCCGTCGGTGGGACTCGCGGAGGGATTGGTCGAGGGCGGTCACGTACGCGCCGAGGCCCGCCTGAACACGAGCAATAGACGAGCAAAGGAAGGAGAAGAACTTACAGCTTCGAAATCCAAGCAATCTTCGGCCCGGAAGGAGATCGTGTTGTCGAGGATCTCCGCTGCCGACCGCATTCGCTCCTCGAACGCCCCGACCGTTTGGATCAGCTGGCCGTAGGCGATGCGAAAAGCTTCGGGGATTTTCTCCTGCAATTCGAACAGCGGAAATACATGAGGAGGAATGAAAGCGGACTCACTTCGACGTTCATCTCCTCGAAGGTCTTCGACTTCTGCTTCTTTGCCTTCTTGCCGCCCGTCCGTCCGGTCGCTTCGGCCGGCCGCTCGTCGCCGTCGGTCCGCTCGGCCGCCGCGCCGTTGGACGTCGAATTCGGCTGGGCGTCGGCGATGCGGGCCGCCTTGCGGAACTCCTCGGCCAGCTGCTCGTTGTCGACGTTCGGCTTCCCGTCGGCCTTCGGCTTCAGCTGCGGGATGAGGAAGCGGGCCCGAGCTTCCATGAATTTGATCAACATCGCGCTCAACGTCATCAGCAGCAGCGAGTGGGAGCAGTTGGCGACGAAGTCGGCCGTCCTGCTCGACAGCGTGCACTGGTCCATCAAGAGGCGGAAGTCGGGCGTGCGGAAGACCTCCGAGGAGACGAGCAGCAGCTCGTGCAACGAGACCTCCGCCTTCCGCTCCTCCAGCGCCATCAGCCGAGCGCACACGTCGAGCAGCGAGAAGACGGGCGTCATCACGTCGAATTGAACCAACGAAACGAGGGCGGGCGCCGCGAAGCCCTGCAGGTACGTGGCCTAAAGCGAGCGAGGAATACAACGGAATGAATCGACCATCAACTCACGCATTCCGATCGCGGGTACGCCGACTTGCAGAAGTCGAAGTGCGAGCGGAGGGCGGCGTAGTCCGCGTCGAAGGCCACCTTCTCGACGTCCGCCGTCCCGATCTTCCCCACCAGTCGGCCGAGTAGGTGGAAGAAGCGAATGTAATCGAGCTGCAAGCAACGGAGTGAGCGACGAGCATCGATTGGAACTCACCGTCTCTGCGAAGCTCATCTCCCGCACCTTCTCGGTGGTCCGATCGTCGGAGATCGCGAAGCACTCAATCGCGCCGAAGTCCCGCGGGTCGGTGATCTTGTTCCACTCTAAACGAGTGGGTTGATTGAGCGAAAAGGACGATTGTAATTTGTTGCCCAACAGAACTTTCTCTCGGCTAATCGGAGCGAGTGAATCAATTCGGCAATTCGATACCCTCCCCCAAACGAGCGGCAAGCAGGGGATTAGTCGCGCACAACCGAAAGACAATTGATCCCCGCCGTTGCTCAACCGAGTGTCGATTTTTCGAACCCGATTGCCACTTGATCCCACCGTCCGCCGAACTCACCAATTCGCTCGTCGTCGCCGTGGAGCGTGATCACGGCCAAGTGGAAGTTCTCGACGGCGAAGCAGGCGGAAAGTAGCTGATTGAGGACGTCCGCTCCGCGCGCGTAGAGCGAATTCCGGCACCGCTCCATGAACTGGACGAGCTGCGGGATCTTCTCCAAGCTGCCCACTTTGTTCGCGGTCACGATCGACTCGGAGGTCTGCAAGCGAGAAGAGGATGCAATGAAATGGATGAAAGGACGTACTTCCCGCTCGTTCTGATCGAACTGCGTGGTCATCGAGGTGTAGTAGTAGATGGCCTCCTTGAAGCGGCCGAACTGGACGGCGGACGTGAACGTGAGGTAGCCGAGCGAGTCCCGTTGGATGTATTTGATGTCCAGTTTGTTGAACAGCGTCATGATCCGCTGCATGTTGCCCAGCACACTGTAGACGCGCATGAGCAGGAGGCCGGCCACGTAGACGTTCGGGCACCGATCGATCACGTACTCCAGCATCACCGCCGCCTCGTACAGGTAATTGCGGTTGGCTGAACGGAGAGGACGAGTAAATGGACGAGAGAACGAAGAACTCACTCGTCTCCGCGTACACGTCCCACAGCAGGTTGGCGATCACAATGGCGATGTTCTTCGCGTAGTCCTCGAGGTTCGGCGTGGCGGCGTCCTGCTTGCGGAGGACGTTCAGCAGGTCGAGGGCGACCGCCCGTCGCTTCGCCGCGTCCATCCGCGCGTAGAAGCCGAAGCCCGCCCGGAGTTGTTCCCGCAGCACGAACTCGTAGCCGAGCGTTCCCTGCGGCGGAAGACGTGAGGAGAACGAACGGAAATCTACGCTCACTTCTTTGATTTGCTCGTCGATCCGCCCGCCGAACTCCGCATCGACGAACTCGAGGATCTGGTGCTTGTCGCCCTCGCTGAGCATCGAGAAGAACTGCGAGACATCCTTGAAGCAGTACGGCCGATTGAATGCGTTCTTCACGATCGCCTTCGTGTTCTCCACGAACGAGCCTGCGAAAATCGAGCGAATCAAATGAAATCCGAAGAGAACGAACCGAAATTCGGCTGGAAGTCCTTCAGCTCTTCGGTCTTCGCACAGCCGCTCCGAACGATCAGCCGCAGGATCATGTTTTGGAGGAGCTTGCGACCGTGCGCCAAAAGGACCGAATTTCCCGCTTGCTCGTCGGACAGCCGCACCAACTCCTCGTATTCGGGCAGCATCCTGAACGACGGGATTAACGCGAGGAATGGCCGGAGTGCTCACTTCTTGAAGGCGTCGAAGTCGCCCCGCTCGATGTGCTTCTCGGAGAGGCCGAGCAGCGCTTTCCACGGGGCGAAGTTCACGAAGCCCGCCTGTTCGATCATTTCGCGCGCGTACTTCCGAAGCTCCTCGAAGCGATCCGACGACTCCAGCGCGTCCAGCATCAGGCGCTCCCGCTCGAGGTCGCTGATGCTCTCGTTCGTCTTCTCGTTGCTCTTCTGGATGTACTCCAGGGCCTTGTCGCAGGCACGCCGACTCCACAGGACGTGGAAGTACAAGTGGACTTCTAAAAACGAGAAGAGAACGAGTGAATGAACAACGCAGTCAGCCAACCTGCTCGCGTGTGCTGTCGGTCGGCGAGTCCCTTCTCGAGCATCCCCTGGGCGAGCGGGTAGAAGATCTTTTCGGAGAGCGAGGGGTTGGAAATCGCCTGAATTCACGAGAAATCACTCCTCCGCACTCGACTGTCGTCGCTCACCTGCATGACGACGCTGGTAGCCGCCCAAATGAGGTATTTGTTCTGCTTGAAATCGCGGAAGAGCATGTTCGCGACCTTCTGCTGATTCTTGAAGTCGCAAACACGCGCGTAGCCGAAGTAGAGCTCGTTGAGGAGGTTCTCGGTGGCCGTCCGCCCGCGCAGGATGTTCTCCAGCAGCAGCGGGATGCGGTTGGGCAGGTAGGACTCCTGAACTCACGATAGAAATCGGAATGAAAAGAGTGCTCACCTTGAAACAATGGAAGAGGACCTGCAGCGTGCCCTCGTTGAACTCGTCCGTGAGCATCGCCTGCTCGCTCGCTTCGATCAACGGCGCCGCGTCGGACGCGTTCTCCGTTCTGATCAACGCCAATGCTTTCAGCGCCTGAAGAACAAGTGAATGGACAAAAAAACGAAGTAATGGACGTACTTTTGCCGTCGTGACGGTCACGCGATCGTTCAGATTCCCGCGATCTTTCGTGCTGAACTTCCGCACAATCTTGTCCGCAATGTCGATCGCGTCCTTGCAGCGGCCCGCATCAATCGAGTCTGTAATCGAGTGATGGGATGCAAGAAAGAAGTGGACGAACCGTAAAGCGGTTTGAGCCGTTTGTTCTGCGTGTTCTGATCGCAGCCGCCGGCGGTGGGCGGCGGCTTCTGCGCGGTCATCCGAATTTCACGCTGTCGACGGGCCATTTCGTGCGTGAGAGCGTCGTTCTGCTCTGCTTTTGCTCCGCGATTGCTGCTGCTTGAATTGATCGGAGGGCACGTGCAGGAAGCGGCCGAAGCTGTCGGGGCTTTCGGTTCGAGGACGACGAAAAAACGCCTGAAACACGACCTGCACATTTCATTCAGCTGTTGAAAATGGAGTGAACGACACGATCGAGCACGAGAATCCTTCGAACAGATCGATTCCAGACGAAGATCCCCGAAGCGCAAAGAATTCTCCATCGTTCGTCCTTCTCTTGTGCTCTCCTTGCACCCGTTCCCAACGTACCGCCCAAACAATGCTTCGTTCACACGCTTGAAATGCAACAATCGAGGGCGCGCTCCCAATCCCCGTCCAACCCCGAGCATCGACACGAACATCGGAAGCAAACAACGGTGATAGCAAGCGGCGGAACACGGACGGGCGGAACGCCGCTCGGCGTTGCAATTGGACGGCCGAAGGGCGCGTGGGCGAAGTGTTCGGGCGTCGATTTTCTTGCAAACTGGACGCGTTTTCCTTCGTCGTACTCGTGTGTTATGGAAACGAGTTTCCTCATTTCTCTCGATTGTCTTGTGATAAACAATCGGGTGTTTACTCCTCCTTGATTATAAGAAGGAAGGAACACGGATCCACGACTTTCTTCCGTGTTGTGCTCGTGCACTGCTTTCGAAAAACACTGCGTGAAGTCATTAGTGCCTTGCATCTTTCGTTGCTTCCACTGATTTTATTCGTCTTGCAGGAGCATGAGTTTGACGTGGAACCAAGCGGCCGTCGTGGTGGACCGTTTTGTGCGGCTCGTGGACACGAACCTGCGGGAACTCCGCCAGCAGCACGCGTTGATCCAAAATGCACGTTCTTCCACTTTCTTTCATCCCTCAGTTATTCGATTGCAGCTGGAAGACGCGGGCCAACTGGAGGGATTGGCGGCCGAGAAGGCGAAAGCCGACCGTCTCGTCCACCAACTGCAGACCGCCCTCCAACAGGTGAGCGCCTTCCTTTCGACTCACTCCCTTTCTTTGGCTCCAGGTCCTCGAAATCCGCTCCAAACTCGACGCGTCGGCGTTCGCACAGTTCGACGAGCGGATCGAACCCGTGCGGCTGCGAATCCAATCGACTTTGGCGACGATCAGCGAGAAACGCGCCCGGCCGCCGCCCAAACAGCCGGCCGCCTCGACGAATCCGTTCGACGGGGACGCCGATCCGAATTTCTTCGACGACTGCTTCGACGGGACGAGCGGCCAGCCGGGCGCCTTCGGCGACTACGAGCGGCAGCTGCAGCAGGAGCAGAGCCAACTGCAGGCCAACCAGCGAGTGGCCGAGCTGAAGCTGCGCGCCGAGCAGGCCCGCGAGGACGCCGAAGCGACCAAGAAACTGGAAACGGTTGGTCTCCCGCTTCTTTCTTTTGTTTGATCTCCGCCGTTCGCAGGACATCGAGGACCTGAACCAGGTGATGGTCGACTTGGCCCAGCTGGTGCACAGCCAGCACGAGGTGGTCGACTCAATCGAGGAGCAGGTCGAGCGGAGCGCCCTGCACGTGAACCGCGGGAACCTCGAGCTGAAGAAGGCGGTCACGCACAAACAAACGAAATACCCGCTGATCGCGGCGGTCGTCGGCTCGGTGGCCGTCGGGGGACCGGTAGGCGACTTCTCTACGATTTCCCTCACGCCTCTCGAATTGCAGGTCGGCTTGGCGGCGGGATCGGCGGTCGCGGGCATCGGGGCGGCGATCGGCGGCGCGGTGGCCGGTGAGTTCCCTTTCCTTTCCTTGTATTCGTTCTTTTTTTCGCTTCTTCAGGTCTCTGGGGCGGTCGGGCGATTCGGCAGAAGACGATGAACGAAAACTCGAAGCCGGACGTCTCCGCCTCGGCCTCCACCTGATTTCAACCCGGCTACTCACTTCCTTCACTCATGTTCTTCTAGTCACCCATTTGCCACTCGCTGGAAACACGGGCTTTCTCCTCGACATCATCATTCCCTTCCCCTTCACTCTCCCGTTGTCTGTAGAGATTACTCGCGAATAGAACCCGGAATCACGCCGCCATTTCGAGCCTTTCTTTTGAGCTCACCTACTCGTCTTCTGTTTGTAGCCTCTTCTTCGTTCCGAGTAAACTGAATCTTGTGCGGTTGATTGTGCATTGCGAGCAGCAACCCGATAACCGGCTGCCTTCAAGGTTCCTGCCGCTTCTTCCCTTTCCACAGCCCACTTCATGAGTCAATCGAGTTTATACAAAAAAAGTGAGCAAAATTCGAAGTACCCGTGTAAAGAAGTGAATGAAATGCGAGGATTGAAGAGAGGACTGTCGATTATTCCCGTTCAAAGTCGACCAGCGGAAAGGCGCGCTGGACGGCCTTCACGCGGTCCAGGTGCCACGCGTAGGCGCCCTCGATCTCGGCGACCAGGCGCCGGCGGATTTCGTCGACCGGCCGGAAGAACGTGTCCTTGTAGGCCCAATTCAAATGGGCGTCCGCACTCAAATTGCAGGCGGCCGGCGAGTCGGCAGGGTCGACGGCGAACGGCGAGAACCAGCCGAAGAACTCGTGGGACATCCGCTTCCTGCAATCGAACCATCGATCAAATCGATTAGAAGCAAGAGGACTCACTTCTCTTTCCACTCGTGCAGCACGAAGTCGTCCGTCGACCACCGGCTGTTGGTGTACGTGCAATCGCGGGCCCAATAGCCGCGGGCGTGCGAGAGCAGCAGCAACGAGCCCCGTTCGTTCGTGTACCAATTGCGAGCGCCCAGGATGGCCCGTGCACAGGACTCGTAGAGGAAGAGACCCTTGTAGTCCCTGAGCGGAGAGGAATGAACGAAGAAAAAGAAAGCGATGAGTACTTGGACTGGTGCCAAATCTCCGTGCATCGCCTCCGCTCGGCCCGGGAGCAGTTCGAGCAGAATTGGTCCAAGAAGACTTCCTGCAAGCGAGAGCAGTGATAGAGGAGTGGACTCCTGAGAACTGACTTGAATCGCCCCGTTGTCCGTCCCGTGGAACGAGCCCGGCAGCACCCGTCGCTCATAGTCCGCCCAGTAGCGAAGAAACGAGCGGGCATACGGTGTGTTTCTTGCGATGTACGAGCCGGCCATGATCTCGTAGTTGTAGAGCCGATCGTAGAAGATGAGATCCGCCCTCTCGTCCACGAATTCCTCGAGCAGGTGGTTGGGATTGACGACGCCCATGTCGGCGTCGATGAACACGAACCACTCGATCGTCGGCCGCTCTTCCATCAACCGCGCAAGGACACAATGCCGGACGAACATGAACTGAAAGCAGAGAGTTGAGTGGACGGTCGAGGTGCAGAAGACGCACGTCCTTGCCCGGGCATTCCCTCCGGTAGTCCCCTTCATCGGCGAGCACCAACTCGACGAGTGGGTAGCCGAACAGCCGCGCGTAACATCGGAACGTCCGTTGGGCGAGCTCGTAGTCGTGGGCATTCGAGCGGTCGTAGACGATCGAAACGATCGCGATCTCCTTCCGATCTGCAGAGACCGTTGGGTGGGCGGAACGAGCGGGAGGACTCACTTTCGGGCGTCCGCCGGACGGTGATCGGCCGGTAGATCGCGTGGTTGAAGCGGTTGTGCCAATGGAGCTGTCCGAAGCCCAACTGCCACTCCTCGAGGCCGAGCAGCACGACGAGGAGAAGGACGAGCGAAAGGCGCGGGTGTTTGGCCGCCAGCTGCGAGAGTTGCCGCCGCCCCACCCGCCAAAACATCGCCGAAACACGCGTGAAGCAGACGGCGGCCGTCGGAACGCGTTTCAAACCATCGGACTCTGCAGTCAAAGTGAGCGGATCGGCAAAGAACGAAATAATCCCGCAACTTTGCACGCAACAACGACGATCAAAGCAAACGAACGAACGTTCAAGCAGAAAAGGCGGCAGACAAGTGAAAAGAAGAGCATTCCGCTCGCAGAAAGCCCTCTCGCTCGAACGAAATCCGCAACGCGAAGAGGCGAAAGCGACTTTAGAGCGGGAAAAAGCGTCCGCTTTCGCCGCCGCGTGCCGGGGCTTCTTTTCGCTTTCGGCCACCAAAGAAGACCCAGTCGGCCGTGAGTAATCGCGAACAAACAAGTTCGCTTCTTTTATCAGTCAGGAACAACAGAATTAAAGAGGCGACTGCTCGATCGTGCACACTCTACACTCTACTCAAATAGGCAAGGCGAATAGGTGGACAATTGTTGAACGAAGCTTTGGTAAAAGCATAATGCGGAGATTGCCGCCAGTTAAACGTCCGGCCGGCCTGATCTTTCGATTGATCCACGCACGAACAACGCTCGGCTTCTTCGGCTTCCGGACCGGCGGGTGATTTGCCCGTTGCAGGCGTCCACAGCCAGAAACAAAAGGAGATGACTGGAATAGCCTGCCTTTTGCCATTCGCCCACCGCTTTCCAGTAAGCGATGTTCGAATTGACTTCCCGCATCGAAGCGAAAGGCCGCAAACAAGAAAGACGAAAACAAGTGCACGTGAGCGCGCGATTCTCCCGCCCGCCACTCGCCACTAAAGCGAAAAAGTTGGAAGGAAGTCAGCAGTTCGAACGCGGGCAAACAAACGAGCGAAAGGGCGGACGGGCGGAAAGCCTTGATCGACGACCTCCGGAATGGATGACCGGCGGGCAAACACCACGAGTAACGAAGCAGTGAGCGAAGTCGTTTGGACGGACTGCTCCACGGCGATCAACGAGCTTTCTTTCGGGCAAATCCCCTGCTTTCATTCTTCCGTCGAATCAAATCGGGTAGCGTTTATTCAGGTCTTGCAGTCGCTCCAAGTGCTCCGCGTAACTCTGCCGCGCGATTTCCGCCAGCCGGCCGCGAATCTCGTCGGTGGGGCGGCGGAAGGCGGCGTCGTGGGCCCAATTCAAGTGCGCGCTCTCCACCCGCCGGCAGTGGGCGGGATCGTGCGTGTCGGAGACGAAGGGCGACTCCCACTTCTCCCAGCCCTCGAACGAGGGATCGCGTTTGCTGAACGACGGGAACGATTAGCCGCAAGCTTCCCGCCCAGCTGCTCACTGCTCCTTCCAGCCGTGGAAGAGGAAATCTTCGGAATCGAAGCGGCTTTGCGTCTGCCAACCGTCGCGCGCCCAGTAGCCCCGACCGCTCGCCAACTGCCGCAGCGTCCCGTTCGCCGTCGTGAACCACTCGGCCGGTCCGAGCAGCTCCCGCGCGCACGACTCGTAGAGGAAGAGGTCGTCGTAGCCACTGCAAAGCGAAAAAATTCAAGGGAAAGAACGGAAAGGGCACCTCGAGTACGTCCAAATGTCCAGACAGCGTTCACGACGACGCGGGGCACAACCGCCGCAGAAGTAGTCGAGAAAGACTTCCTAAAAACCGACGTCTAACGAGAGTGATCCATGGAGACCTTACGGAAATGGCGCCGTTGTCCGTGCCGTGCAACGCGTCGGGGTTTACACGTTCTTCGTACCGCGCCCAATCCCGCAGGAAGGTGCGGGAGAACTTCGTGTTCCGTGCAATGTACGAGCCGGCCATGATCTCGTAGTTGTACAACCGGTCATAGAAGATGAGATCCGCTCGCTCGTCCACGAACTCCTCGAGCAAATGGTTCGGATTGACGACTCCCATGTCCGCGTCGATGAACACGAACCACTCGATCGACGCCCGCTCTTCCATCAGCCGGGCGAGAACGCAATGTCGCACGAACATCAGCTGCAATCGAACAGAAAGACTGACGAGTGACAGAAGAAGCAAACGTCGTTGCCCGGACAGTGCGGCATGAAGTGGTCGTCGTCTGCCAGGTTCAATTCGATCAGCGGATAGCCGAAAGCTTCGGCATAGCAGCGGAGTGTTCGCTGGGCCGTCGCGTAGTCTTCGGTCTTCGAGTGATCGTACTGCATGACGACGAACGCGATCTCCTTTCGGACTGAACAACAGAAAAAAGTGAAGGAATGATAGACGAGTTACTTTTGGATGTCCTTCGAACGGAAATCGGTTCAAAGACGGCGTTTCTCGGAGCATTCGGATCTAAACGTTCGGGATACCGAACGGTCCGCTCTTTCGGGTAGAAATTAGCGAAAATTCGCCGGGCTTCGTCATTTCGAATCCGGTGAACGACGAAGAAGACGATAAGCAGGAAGAAGAACGAGAGAGCCGCAACGATCGGTCGCTGCCGAGAACGAACGACGAGGAATCTCATGGCGTTCATTTCACGCTGGAGTTCGCATGAGGAGCGAGAAATCAGTTGGATGGACTAGACGAGAGAATTTTTCCCTGCACGTGTGATCAGACTGGCGGCGAGCGATAAGGTGAAAGCGCTCGCTTCTAAGCGGGCAGTGGGGCAAGGGAGTGACGAATGATTCTCCGTGATTTGCGGCCTTGTTTGCGTTCTTTTTGCTTTGCCGCTTACGACGCGACTTGCGTGTGAGATCACTGCAATCAACTGAACGAATGATCGATCGACCACAAATTGTGGCAGGTCTTTCCGGTCGCGCGTACCTTGTGGTGTTTTGATCGACTCGCTTTACCTCTCTTCGCTTTCGCCGCATTTCTCCTGCTTCCCTCGTGTTTGCGAACAGACGGGCGCACGTCGCGGCCGTCAGACCGCCTGTTTTCGCTCGCTTCTTTGAGATTTCCCTCACGAACAAACTATCCGAGTGGATGATCGTGAGAGACGACCGAATGTTTTGATTGAATCGCTGTTTGCCCTAGCAGTCTCACAACCTCGAGGCTTCGTGAGAATTTTCGATCCGCGTCGAAGATCGTGATTTTGGCGCGTAATTTTCCAGCTTTCCCCCAATTTACTCCGATTTCAGGTCCCGTTCCCTTCAATCCCGCAATCCGAATCGACTGAACGATGGAGCAACTGTTGGACCTGGACGCGCTGAACAAACTGACGCCCGAGCAACAGGAGAAGGTGCTCCAAGGCGTGCGGCAGCAGGCGGCCATTCTGCACGCCCAGACGCTGATCACCGTGAGTTACTCCTCTTCGTTTAGTCGTTCTGATTGCCGCCTTGCAGGATCTTTCGGACAAATGCATCACCAAGTGCATCCCCTCGCCGGGCGCCTCGTTGGGCGGCTCCGAGAAGCAGTGCCTGCAGCGTTGCATGGACCGATTCGTCGAGAGCTGGAATTTGGGTGAGTTCCCGCTTCTTTTGCGTTCCGTTGACTACCGCTCGCTTTCAGTCTCGTCCACGCTGCAGAAGCGTCTCCAGCAGGAGCTCGCGGCCTCCGGACACGGCGGCGGCGGCTTCGGCGAGGGCCCCAGCTTCTCGTAGGACCACCGTGGCTGCTTTTCGGGCACTCGGGATGACGATTCGGGAGAGGGACGGCGATCGGTTGAACACTCCAATTACTCCTTCCTCCTACCATCTTTCGTTTCGTTCCCCACTTGTTCGAATTGAATCTGCCGTTAGATCAATAGCCTCCACTCCGCCGTCTCCAGTTGTTACTCCCGCCTTTCTTTTTGTTTTCTGTTGTTATTTGAACTCGACCCGTCCGTCTGTCCAATGTGGCCAAAGAACGGAAATAAATCAAGTGAGTGCTGAATCCGGCGATCATGTGTGTGGCTGAATAAGAAAAATACCTAAATGGAGGCGAGAATCACTCGGGTTCGAACGGAATCTACCCGCAGCCGCGCCGACCGATTCGACTCGTTTCTTCCATCTTCTCAACCACCTCTCGGATTCTTCCGTCGCGCCAATCGAAACAACCGCATCTCCTTTCTCTTTGTCCGTTTACTCGACCCAGACAGACGTTGACTAGACACGAACCTTTATTTTTCAAACGTGAATCGCGCGCGGTTTGTGGCTGACCGCAAACCCGGTTATACACACAACAGTCGGCGGAGTGGCTATGTGGTTTAATAGAAGAGACGAACGAGAGAACACACGAGAAGAGGGGGGAGTGGACTACTTGAAGAGAACCGTGCGCGGATCGTCTATTTGTTGATCTTGTCCTTCAGGTTCTTGCCGACGTCCTTCTGAAAACAATGGAGGAGTGAATGGATGAGCAGAAGGGGAACTCACCGCGTACTCCTTGGCTTCGGCCGCCTTGCCGACGCCCTTCTCCTTGTACGACTGGGCCTCCTTCTTGGCCGAGTCGGCGGCGTCACTGGCGGCGTCCTTGGCGCGGTCGTAGGCCTGAAAGCAGCAGGAGTGAGGAGAGAAGAGCGCAGTTTCGTGCTCACCTTGCCGGCCTTGTCCTTGGTCTCCTCCCACTTCTGGCTGGCGCGCTCGCTGCCCTGGAACGCGAGTGATTAGCAGGGATGTTCGAGTGCTCGTAGAGCACAAGTCGAGAGTTGACTCGTTCGATTGTTCGCACTCACCTGCTCCTTGGCTCCGATGACGGTCTCCTTGGCGCTCTTGGCGGCGTCGGCGGCCGCCTCGTAGGCGTCCTCGGCCTTCTCCTTCACGGTCTCGGTCGTGTTCGAGGCGACGTCCTTGGCCTTCTCCCAGGCTGCAAGCGGCGGGTGGGTGAGTGGACGGAGCGGAGCGACTCACCGTTGACGACGGTCTCCTTCACGGAGTCAATCGTCGACTTGGGGCCGCCGCTTCCGCTGCCGCCGTGGCCGCCGGGGGCGTTCGGGTTGCTGCCCGCGGAGGCCAACGCGCTCAGCGAGAGCGGACGGCGCGCGACCATCACGAACGAGGTGGCGATGAACTTGGACATGCTGCGAGAGAGTGGTTGATGGGAGCTGCAACGGAGTGGGGATTAGAAGGAAAGCGGGATGGACGCGAGAGAACACGAAGAACACGAATAGAAAGCGGAGCGATGGAACGAATCGTGGATCGTGTTCGGAACGGATGGATCCGCGAGCACGAGCCGCGAGTCGAGAGAGGCCGCCGGCCGAACCGACCGCCTCGCACCGCCGGCGGACGCGAATGGCAGCGTGCGAGTGGCCGCCCGAAAAGCGGCTGCACGCGGGCGAGCGAGCGAGTGAGTTGGAGGGCCGGCCCGCAGTTCGTAAACAACAAACAAGTTCAAACATCGCCGATGTTGAGCGGGGGGCCGGCGCGTGTCGATCGGCGGGTTTGGCCCACCGATCGCCCACCCGCCCGCCGCCCCGCGTGATCGCCGCCGACGGAGGCGAGCGGGAGCGCCGGCCGACATCCCGCACCGTCCGTCAACAACCGCCCAAACTGCTGGATTACGGGCAGGAGAAGACGGCGAGCGGACGGACGAGCGGCTTGTTTTCGTTCTGCTCCGTGCGCCCCGCCCCCTTTGCGAAACCAAAGATCTGCCCGTCCGCCGCCGCCGCCGCCGCCGCGTCCGCCGTGTGCAGAAAAGTAGTAAACAAGCCGCGGCGGACGGGAGGCGGCGGAGGGGCCGACCGAGGGCGAGCGAGCGAGCGGAGTGGGGCAGCGGCGGCGAAGAGAACAAGCCGAAGGGACGGCCGCTTTTTCGGTCGGGGAACGAAAACAACGGAGTGGAGAGCCGGGCAGGAGAGGGGCGAACGAGGGGGGAATGGCACGAGGAAACAAACAACGCAGAGAGGGGGGAGCAGAGCAGAGCGGACGACTCGAACACCCCACAGGGGCCCGAACACCCGGCGGGAGGCCCGAGGTGAACCGCAAGAAAACAAACCGACCGATCGGAGCGAACGGCGTTCGCGTCTGGAAGCTTCCACTCTGCGGCGGTCACGTTTCAGACACGACGTAAACAAAATTCGGGCCGCCGAAATGAAGGGCGGCGGTTTGTACCGAAAGTTCCCGGCCTTCGTGTCGGGGGACGGCCCCATCGGTCGGTTGCGTTCGCGGACGAGCAGACGAACACTTTTGGGCCAAGGGCGGGGATGCGGCCGGAGCACTCGGATTGCACTCACCGGGAGATTTCCACGCGACGACGGAAGAAGAACGTTGGACTTTGGATGGTATTCCGCTCTCCACCCGGTTGTTGTTGTTTGTCGCCGCCGGCAGCACGTGGCGGCGCTCGGCAGGCGGGAAGCGAGACGACCGCCGCGTTTATCACGAAGCGGCTCGTTCGGAACGAACGAAAACAACAAACGGCGAACACGCGGCAATTGTCATCGAAACTCATGAGCAGGCGGAAATTGGGCAAAAGGTAAACAATCCGCTTTGGATTGTTTCGATCAACCACCCTCCCTATTCGAGCTCCAATCCTAGGGTTGGCAGCCGGGCAGCTGCCCGGGCATTTGGAGTGGGCAGCTGCCCGGGCACGTGCCCGGGCAGGTAAAATCGGCCGGGCAGCAGCGAAAAAGTGGGCACGTGGAAAAACATTTTACCGACCGTTTTGACATTTCTATTGCACGGATGAGTAATTTTAGCAAATTTTCTAGGACTTTTAATGCAATTTACGCGTTAAACATCGTGTTTCGAACAATTTTTGCTTGGATCACCATTTTGAAGAGGTATTTTTGAAGAATTGAAACAAAACCTATCTGTTTTTAAGGTGTGCGGCAAAAAGAAACGCTTTAGTAAACATTTCGTAGACATCGAAGTTGTTTGCGCACTGAAATGGGCAAAAAATTTTCTGATAATTTCATCAGGGTACCCCCTTATGTCCATGCGGTCATAAACCCTGATGGTCATGCAATGGTTGTTTCTTTTATTCTATCCTTGCCAAATGTTAGTTTACGTGTTGTTAAAGCTATAAATACTGAAAAAATCAATTTTAAGTGACAATAAGTGTTTAAATACAGTTGTCAAACGATTTTTCCACGTGCCCAAAATTTTTGGGCATTTGGGCAGCTGTCCGGGCAGCTGCCCGGGCATCCTGCCCACAAATTTCAGCTGCCCGGGCATTTGCCATCCCTATCCAATCCCCCGCGGATCGCTGCAAATGTTTATTCCTGATGGGGTGAGGGGGAGTTCTGTACAGAAACCGTCTACGAACGTGCAAAAGAGGCCTGAAAACCTTTCATTTCACCAGTGGACTGTTGGATTGGCGGTTCGAGAGGAAATGCGACTAAAAGGATAAAACGACGAGGACTACGAAAAAAGTGAGAGGATCGGAGAGTAAGGAAACGTGTAAAAAGGAGGATTATTCCGTGAGGGTTGGGAGCTGCAGAAAGTGGGGAGGATCATCGCAAGACGGCGTAGTCGACGGACACCCAGTCCTCTTCGATCTGAACGAAGAAACCACGGGATGAACGGAAGGAGGGGAAACTCACATGCTCGATGTTGAACTCGTGTTCCCGCTCTTCGTACGCGAACTTGTTGAAGCATTCGACCAGCTGGTGCTTCATCTGCTCGTTCAGGCGGCCCTTCGTCGAAGTGATCTGCAAACGACGAGAGGAATGAACGGTAGACAAGGGAATTGAACTCACCTTGCTGTCCTTCGTCTTCTGCAGCTCTTGGACGAGTAGGAAGAGGTTGTTGAAGGGGGACTGCGCTCGGAGGACGTCGTTCGAGAGGCCGAATGCCGCGCACAAGCTCAGCGTGTTCATGTTCAGCCGGAATTGGTCCGAGGCGAACAGGTCGGGCGTCCAGCGACCCCAGACCGCCATGTCGCGCAGCGTGAAGCGGTAGGGGAGGTTGAAGTCGAGCAGGACGGACATCGCGGTCGTGAACTGCGCCAAGTACATGAGGGCGGCGAAGGCGGGCTGCGCGCGACTCGACAGGACGATCGCCGAGCCGGCGATCAGCTCCGACTCCAGCGGGTGGTACTCGCTGTTGTCCCGCACCTCACAACCGTTGATCTGCAAGGGAATATGAAGAAGGAAGTTGTTTGTGGACGAACCGTGAAGTAGAAGTTCTTGACCGGCGGCCAGGACTTCACCGCCGGCTGCGCCTTCGGATTGGCGGGCTGCGTA
The DNA here is from genome assembly GCA_024699865.1 of Aphelenchoides fujianensis. Classification (NCBI taxonomy): domain Eukaryota; kingdom Metazoa; phylum Nematoda; class Chromadorea; order Rhabditida; family Aphelenchoididae; genus Aphelenchoides; species Aphelenchoides fujianensis. The sequence goes on along the minus strand of JAMPIO010000156.1, from coordinate 87,084 downwards.
GAGGCGACGAGGTTCGTGATCACGGACGTCACGCTGCTCGCCGCCGCACGCTGCCGCTCGGCCGTCAGCTCGAACTTCTTGATCGGAATGTAGTGCGCGAGGAGGATCGTGAGGAAGCGGACCATCGTGAAGTTCTGCACAACGACATGAATGCAAGGAATGATAAAGGAACGAACCTTCTCGTCCAACTCCCGCAGGTGGGCGCGCAGTCGCTCGTTCTCCTGATTGTTTCGCTCGATGCGGGCCGCGTGGCTGACCGATTTGCGCTGCAATCGTCCATTCGTAAGGGAATGAAAGAAGCGGGAACTCACTTCGAGTGTGCGGATGTTCTTCGCGCGCTGCCCGATGCGCACCTTCACGTTCACGAGTTGCCGCTTCAGCCGGTTGATGCTCTCTGTTTTCTCGGCGATTTTCACCCGAAACTCGCGAATGGAGCGCTCTTTCGCGTGGACGTCCGCTTGGAAGCGCATCTGAACAGCCGCATGAATACGAAGGAGTTGAAGGCACGAGAAACAAACCTGCGGCCGGAGTTCGTCGGCGATCTGCTGGCAAATCTCCGCTTTCCGCAGGTAGAACTCGCGATTCACATCCCGGAACTTGTGGAGGCCCATCACTTGAGTCGCGCACTTCGGGCACCACAGCTCGCGGTGGTCGCGACACGACGGACAGCGGGGATGTTGGTGGATCGTGCTGGAAACAACGGGGAATAGACGAAGCATTCGAGAGGGAACTCACTCCAAACTCTTGGTCGAGTGGAACTCCAGCGGCTGGCTGTCGATGCGGTGGAGGACGCCGAGCGGACGTTGCACGTCGAAAATGATGCCGCGATTCCGTTGATGCAGCGAGCTGTCCGCGCGCCAACCGCTCGGGTTCACGATCAACGCGCCCGTCCCGGCCGGCGCCGAGCCCACTTTCAGCGGCTTCTGCGGCGGCGAGCGGTGGAACGACATCGTGGGCAGAGATCGACGGAAGCTGGTCAACGGAAGGACCCGACGGGAAGGCCGCTCGCGATCTTCACGAATCTCCGGCGGTTGCGAGCTGAAAACGAGCCACGTGAGGTGGAATTCGAGGTTGTCGGAGAGGAGTGGATTGCAAGATGTGTTGGAGATGCGAGGGCGGTGTCTTCTACGTGTTTCCCGCATGAGATCAGTGGATTTGATTGTTGCAAGCAATTCCTCACATTCAGCTTTCTTTCGTTCGATTATAACCACGGAAAATCTGCTCACCTGCGAGTTCGGCGGTTCGCCTCTCGTCAGACGACGGCGGTCGATCGGATGTCCGCGGTTCGTCGATTAAATCATATGTTCGGGCAGGTGGATGAACAGGAGAAATGAGTGGGTGATCACAAGTTTTCCGCCGCCTCGAGCAGCCGCAAGAAACAAGTGACTCCTGACCGCCGAAATCGCCGCTCGAGCGGCCGCCGCGTCCCCGAGCGAAAGATTTGCGCCAAAAGTGGTGAGAATTCCGCTGACCGGAGTTTCTGCTCGGCCTTCGTTTTGATGATTCTTGGGTTTGATCGGCGATTCTCAGCGATTCTTCGTTGGAATCAAGGGGATGCGGTCGTTTTAACGATAGAGGAAGAAAAACTGCACGTTTGGACAACAAACGACCGTGGTTTATCTCGTTTTAGGCGGATTCCAACCTTCCTTTCTTTCCTGCATTTCCACCTGCTCTTATTGGACTTTCGGGGCTTTGATTGGTTTCTTTGATGATGTTTGATGTCCGCTTCTCTTCGAGCAAGTGAAAGGGCACAAAACTTCACTGACGGGAATCCTGTGGTCGTTGAATTTCGTGCGAATTGCATCCAAAAACCGCCAATTCTCCTGCTTGCATCATTCTTTCGATTTCAGCCGTTCGCCCTCTTCCAATCGACAGCCATGGTGAACGCGGAGGCCAACGAGGAGCCGATGGAAGTGGAGGCGCCGCAGGGACCGCTGAGCGCCCCCGAGCTGCAGGCGCCCGCGTTGAGCACGCGCGTCTTCAAAGACGAGTGCATGTACTGCTTCCACACGCCCTTCTTCCGAGGTCGGTTCATCTCCTTGATTCCTCGATTGATGCTAGTGTTCAGACGGGATCTACGTGTGCCTGCTGCATTTCGTCGGGTTGTGCGCGGACCATGTGAAGGACTACGCGGAGACGAACGGCGCCCGCTATTTCCTTCGCATTCAGAAGACGAAGATCAAGAAGCCGGAGTTGGAGGATGGGAATCCGAGCAAGGTTCGTCTTCCGTTAATCTTCCTTCTCATTTCTCTCGCTTTCAGCTGATGATCAAAGCGGAGACCGAAGAGACCGAAGAGAAGAACACGGTGGTCGTGGCGCCCGACTTCCGCACGGACATTCCGATCAACGAGCAGTCGATGGACGAGGCCTTCTTCCGCGTCGTGCAGGCGGTCATTCGGCACACGAGCGCCACCGTGCAGGACCAGGTGGACGCGGGCGCCTCCGATTGGGACGGCGGCGAGCGGAAGCTGCTGGAGAACGCGGAGAACCTCCTGCAGCTGGAGACCGACAAGCAGATCCCCTACTCCGGCTGGGTCTGCGAGGAGCCCAACTGCGGCCTCACGGAGAACCTGTGGCTCAACCTGACCGACGGCGTGATCAAGTGCGGCCGCTCGCAGTACATCAGCGAGGGCAAACTCACGAAAGGTGCGTCCTCTCCTTCGTTCTTCGTTGATTTCTCGCTTGCTTCAGGCAACAGTCACGCCAAATTCCACGCCGAGAACACGGGCTTCACGGTGCTCGTGAAGCTGGGCACGATCCAGAACGGAGACGTCCGTTTGCTTCGCTCCTTTCCATTCATCGTCTTTTTTGCTTGCAGGCGGACATCTTCAACTACGCGGACAACGAGTCCGTCCGCGACCCCTACCTGAAGAAGCACTTGGCCCACTTCGGCCTCGACATCGACCGTTTTGAGAAGACGGAGAAGTCGACCTTCGAGCTGGAGCTGGACATGAACCAGAAGTGGGAGTGGTCGCGCTGCCAAGAGGACGGCGTCACGCTCCAGAACATGTACGGGAGCGGCTTCTCGGGCATCATCAACATCGGCTCGTCCTGCTACATCAACAGCGTGAGTTCAGCTCGTTCTTTCGATCTCTATCGTTTGTATGCAGGTGCTCCAAACGCTGATGCTCGACCCCGCGTTCACGGAGGCCTACTTGAAGCAATTCAACACGAAACTGCCGCCCCGCACGCTCGTCGAAGGCCACGAGTCGTTCAACTTCCAGCTCACGAAGGTCGTCCACTCGCTGCTGTCCGGCGAGTACGCCAAGGTTCGTCCTTTTCCTCTCGTTCTTGTGATCACTCCCATCGATTTGCAGGAGGGCTTCGAGTTCAACGGCATCAAACCGGTCCAGTTCCGGCGCATTGCGGGCCGCGGACATCCCGAGTTCTCCACCGGCCGCCAACAGGACGCCGAGGAGTACATTCGGTGCGTGCAAGCGAGGATTCCAGGGATCATCCCCGTCTTTCAGCTTCCTCTTCAACAAAATCGAGGAGACGCTACCCGTGGAGCCGAACCCGATCGACGACTTCCGCTTCAAGCTCGTCAAACGCTTCCAGGACATCTCGTCGGGGAAGGTGCGCATCGAGGAGAGCGAGGAGACGATCCTCGCCCTGCCCATTCCGAAGGACAAACTCCGCGACCCGCCCAGCGACCTCGAGGTGCCGCAGACGATCGCCGTCGGGCCGCTGCCGAAGCCGCTGCGCAAGGTCGTCGATCTGGACGTCCTGATCGAGAACTACGCGGCCGTCCAGCTCATCGAGGGCTTCGTCTCGCCGATCACGAAGAAGCCGGAGGGCGCCGCCCAGTCGTTCACGATGGGCAGCTTCCCCAAATTCCTGCTGCTTCAAGTGAGTCCCCCGTTCTTTCGTTGTTCAACCCACGTGCTTGCAGGTCGGCCGCTACGAACACGACGCCAACTACCAGCCGCACAAGCTGGACGTCGACGTGAACGTGCCCGACGAGTTCAGCCTCGAGCGGCTGCGCTCCCGCGGCCTGCAGCCGGGCGAGGAGCTGCTGCCCGAGAACGTGGAGGTGCCGGCCGGTCCGTCGGCCGCCCAACCCCAGCGCCCGCCGCTCAACGAGACGTACATCAACCAGGTGGGCAGAAGCAAAGCGTCCGTTCATTCCTTCCTTCGGCTTTCAGCTCTGCAGCATGGGCTTCGAGCGACGGCCGGCGGAGATCGCCGTTTTCCGCACGAACAACGCGAGCCCGGAGGAGGCGACCGAGTGGCTCTTCAATCACATGAACGACGCCGACTTCGACCAACTCCACCCCGACCACGCGGTGCCCGCGCAGCCGGCGGCCGTCCAGCGGGCGACGGCGGGGGCGGACGGCGCGGACGCCGCTCTGGAAGCGAAGGTCGCCGAATTCGTCGGAATGCTCGGCGTCACGCCGCACCAGGCTCGCTACTCGCTGCAGCGCGCCAACAACGACCTCAACGCGGCCGCCGAGTGGTGAGCAGTCGGGAGGATTCGCGGATTGTTCACTCCCCCCGCTCGTTGCAGGTACTTCTCGAACATGGACGCCATCCCGCCCGAGCCCACCGCCGAGGAGCTGCGCGCCCAAGAGGAGCGGCGGCGGCAGGAGCAAGCGGTTCGTCTTCCACACTCTTTTTTCGTTCAATTTGCCTCGCTTTCAGGCCGAAGAGGCGGCAGCGGCCAGCCACGCGGCCGCCAACCCGACGGTGCGGCGCGAAAAGAAGTTCCACGACGGGCCGCCCGCCTACCGACTGCGCGGCTTCATCACTCACATGGGCTCTTCTCCGCACTCCGGCCACTACGTGTGTCATTTGAACCGCGACGGCACGTGGTACCTCTACAACGACGAGAAGGTGGCCGTCTCGCAGAACCCCCCGAAGACGCTCGGCTACATCTACCTCTACGAGCAGCAGCCGGCGACCAGCACGCAGTAGACGACCGACCGTTCGATTAAAATATTCTCGCCCTCCATTTGTGTCAAACGACTCCCGTTTTTCTTGTTCGAATGAGAATTGCGTTCGGTTCTCTCTGCCAAATCGCGTTGTTTTCTTGTTCAGTGCAGATTAAACGAATGAATTCCGAAGGATCGAGTTTATTATTAGTTTATTCCGTGAAAGAAAGAAGTGGATTAGTGTTGCGGTGGATGCGAGAGGGTGGGGCGGAAGACACAAACAAGCTAATTATGAGTAGACGGGCGAGAGTGCTGGAGGAAATCGAAGGCGGAGATCAATGCTGACGGAAGGGCGGCCTCGTTAGTCGAAGGCCAAGAGAAGAACGGACTGCTCGCGATCGACGAGGGAGAGTTGAGGTGAGTCGTGAACAAAAGTGGGCGTCCAAGAAAGAATTGAAGTGCTCGCACGAACCTTTCGGCTGCTCGATCGATCGGATGAGTGTGCAGAGGGGATTATTGCAGCAGAAGAACAAACGGGCGGGTGGGAGGGGAGTGGCAGGAGTGCGGAGAACGCTACGATCAATGCGGGCACGAGAACGTTGCCGTGGGAGAAGGAGCACTTGACGGACGGCCCAAAATCACCGGGTTTTCCGTGCGGAGCGAGCGAACAGTCGACTATGACGACGAGTGGGGAGCGATGAGAGCGAAGGGAGTACCGTGTATTCGGGGGGTGAACGGAAGAGAATTATTGCTGTCGGCGGAGAAGGCGGAGATTCTTCGCTCCCCTCGGGGATTCTTACGTTTGAACGAGTCGGCTGAACGACGGGGCGTGGAAATCGTGACGAGTTTAAGTGGACGAGAACGACGAACAATGCGAGTCGACGAGAAAGCTGAGAGCGATGAGAAGAAGTGGAAACGGGCGTGCTCAAAGGGCCTCCGTGAACTCCACGTGGATGTCGCTCGTCTCCAGCGGTCGTGTCCGCGAGGTGGACGGGCGCGGGAGGACGGGCGTCGGCTCGTCGCCCACCATCACGACCGTCGGCGAGACGAGCGGCCGCAGCGGCGTCGACGAGGAGTCGGGCATCAGCGGGCGCGCCTCGGCGTTCGTGGACGCGAACAGGCGTTCTTTTCGTCGTTTGCTGCAACCACGCGAATGCAATGGAATAAAGAATGGAAGGACGTACTCGGAATCCGTCTTGAAATGACTCCGCCGGTCGATCCCGCCGCGGCCGCTGATCATCGGCTCCAGCACGGAGTCGTCCGTCTGGTCGGCCACCGACTTCGTCCGGTTGTGCTTCGACGGGTGTTGTTTGATAGCTGAAAGCATTGTTATAAGGGAGAAGAGCCGAACGAAAGGAGGGACGGCGGCCGGACGGATCAACCCCAAACGAGCACTTCAAACGGAAAGCTTTCGGTTCGCAATGGTCGGGCAGGTACATGCAGGGATTAATCGCCGGGCTTCTTCAAACGAAGCAAACAAACGGGTCAGCGGTAATCAAAGGAAAGAAGTTAGGGGCGTAATCGAGAGATCGGAGAAGTTCGGGTCAGAAGTACGAGTTAACAACGTTAAACGGGCGACTACGTGAGTGAGTAATCGGTTGGAAACGTAAACGGACGCTACTGATTCGCTTGCTTTTGGTGAGCGCAGAAAAAGTTGGTGAAAACGACCGGAACGGACAAAAATCAAAGGAACACAGGAATGTTTTGTACCGCTGATGAAGTCAGTGGTGTTGATGCAAAGGAAGAGGAGAAGCGGGACGATCTAGTGCTTTGAATCGATAGGCATTGAACAACCAATTTCTTTCAAGGTGGCCAAACAGCCGGCCATGACCGGGATTTGACCGACGGACCGGGAAGCAGAACGGAAAAAGAGACACCGACTGCTGTGTGAAAGAAGACGACAACAATTGGATTAATCGTGGAGAACAAGACGGAGGACTGTCGACCGGATGACGGGCGATTGGCGGCGAATTCGACGGACACACGAATGGACGAACGGACGGGAAGAACGGCGGAAAGAAAAGGGCGCACGTACGTGGACATCGATTGGAAAGAAGGAAAAGAAAGAGAAACGAGGACGTTCGGAAGTACACAGACATTGGAAGGCGTTTATTACCGACGAGTGAAAACGAAAGGAAGCCCTCCCTCCCGACCGGCAGACAAGAGGGAAGCGGGAGTTCACGCCCAACTGGAGCTCCGGCGCGCCTCCGCCTCGGCGGCCAGCGAGTGGAAGCCGCGACGGCGCGTGCGGGGCAGCAGAAGGGGCGCCGGGTGGGCGGACGGACGGAACTCACCCATGAACGAGTGGACGATCGAACGGAATTTGTTCGGATGGCGGCCGGCGGCTCCGGTGAGTTCGGCTGAAAAGCGGCGGCGATCAGCAACGAACGACCGTTGGGGGCGGACGGGCGTCAACTCAAAACGAACAACAAGAAGCAACAGTCGGGGATTCGAAACGAAAAGCGAGTGTGCGACGAATCGGTGGCTGTGGACCGCCGATTGTGCTCCCAGAGGTCATAAATCACCATCGAGACGAACAAAACGAAAGAAGGTCGAACTCAACGCACCCGCACAATCAACCCAACAGAAGACCGCTCAAAAGAAGGACGGAAAGCCAGTTCTCAAACCACAAACAACGAAAAGAAGTGTGTTCCGACGGAACCGAAGAAAAATCGAAGCAATTTCGACCGAAGATCGCAACCAATCGAAAGACCCAAAAGAATTCCGAGGGATTGACTCGAAAGGGGCGGGTTAATCACTTCAAACCGGGCGGAAGAATTAGGCGTCGACCCAGGGGAACAGGCACTCCGCACTCAATCATTCGTTCTTTTGACCCTCGGTCAAACGAAACGAAAACTGTCGATGGAAACCGACACCGAAATGAACCCAAAGACCAGAGAAACCGATCAGAAAACACCCGCACCGCTGGGTCCACTTACCGCGAATGAACACGTGCTTCCCGATGTACCTGCAGAACGAGGAGGATTGCAAGGAATGAGCGGAGAACTCACGTCTGGAAGCGCTCCGCATAGAAGCTGGGGTTGTGGACGGAGATGCTGTCGCCGTCGTGCAGGATCGACTTCCACGTGTGCTCCAGCTTCTTGAACAGGCGGTAGTTCTGCAGGATGTCGATGATGCCGAGGAAGAGCAGCAGCCGTTCGCCCTTTTGGTTCCGTGCGGGCACGCCGCCTTCTCTAAAAAAACGAGCGGAGTGAGTGGACGGAAGAAAAGCGAAAGAGACTCACGCGTAATGCCGCTGCTTGGCGTTGAAATCCAACTGCAACGCGCGCCACGCCTCCGTGCGTTCGGTCAGCTGCCGCTGCTCCTCCTCGGGGTCCAGCGGTTCGGGCGGCGCCGCCTCCTCGTCCTCCTCAACGCCGCTCGCCTGCGCCTCCAGGTCGATGTTGTGGATGCCGATGAGGAACGAGTAGTCCATGATCTTGAAGGACTCCAGCACCAGGCAGTCCCGCTCGATGATGTTCATGAGGATGTCGTAGGTCTTCGGGTCCAGCGTGATGCCGTTCGGGAACTCCTCGTTGAAATCGAGGTCCTTGAGCGTGGGCGAGGGCTTCTGCCGCTCCTGGCGCGAGGCGAACCGCTTGTACGTGGAGCCCTTGAGATCGAACTTCTGGTGCATGCGCACGGACTGGGGTAGAAGATTGTTCATCACGATCAGTCGGATGTTCTTGCCCAGACTCTGCAAACAACCATGAGAAAAGGGAAGAAGCAGAGGACCCACCTGATAACAAAACAAGCCGAAGAATTTGGGCAAAACTGTCCGCGGATTTTGCTGGAGATTCCTGCAACACAAACACATCAGGGAAATAAGCGGAAGTGAGTGCTCACATGTAATAACCGGGCAGCAGTTTGCACAAGAAGTCCGCCTCCTTGTGCTGGACCGTCTTGATGATGAACTTGTCGTCCGCCGACACGTAGAAAATCGATCCACTCGCGCCGGGATTGCTCAACTCGCGCAGCGGTTGAGTGCAGAGGGATTGCTGCAAAAGGGCGGACATTCAACGCAGCAAGAGAGGAAAACGAACCAGGAAATCGGCCGCCTGGATGTGGAAAATCTCGCGGAAGTAGCGGAAGGCCAACGGCGCGTACGTTTTGAAACGGAAGTCGCCGTACGCGTGAGAGGGCGTCATCGTGGAGCCGTCACTAAAATCCCCGCACGAGTCAAACGATTAAACGAACGGGGGACTCACGTGGGGAAGGCGACCGTCTCGATCACGTCGAAGTCCTGCACGAGGAGGTCGCGCAGCGGTCGGGAGGCCAACGAGCCGATCGAGTTGGAGATGCCCAGCTGGATGGCGCCCATGAGGGCGTTCGTGGGCACTCGCTTGTACGACACCTCGCCCTGCCGATCGATTCGCCGATGGCCGATCTTCTCCTTGTGCTTCGTGGAGCCCTCCTTCGTGGGACCGCCGCCGGTCGGTGGGCCGTCATCTTCGAAGCGGACTTCTAAACACAAAAATAAAGACAGGCGAGAAAGACGGGACGAACCTTGGAGGACGTCGTCCGGCTTCGACACGTAGAGCGGGGGCACGACTCCATCGACGCGCGCGGTGTGAGAGGAGGGCGCGACGGCCGCCGGCTGGTGGTTTCCGTAGGCCGCGCGGCTGGTCGAAGGCGACGCGGCGGCCGTCGGACCGTTGGGCGAAGTGGCGCTCGTCGAAAATCCGCGCGACGGCATTCCACGGACGTCCAACGACGTGCGGAAGCCGTCTTGGGTGAACCTGCAAGCAAACAACGGAATAAGTAGGTAGATGGACGGAAGAACGCAAAAAACCAAACGGCCCGACGAAATCCCGCAGAACAGCGGTTGGAAGAGCGAGAAAAATCGTTAACCGCGTCTAATAGCAAGTGAACAGGCAGAAGGTCAATGAAAGCGATAAATCTCGGTGAGAAGCTCGTAGAAACTCGAAAAAAGGCAGGAAGAACGGTGGCAAGAGGGGCAGCAACGGCAGAAAAAAACCCCAAAAATTCATCCCAAACTCACCGCCGCCTCATTTCGAATGTTTTCGCGAAAATGAGGACTCCGATCGCCTGCCGGACGGTCACGTCCATTCACTTCGAACTCGACGATCGATTGGACGTTCTTTGCGGGCGAACTCCCGAGTCGCCCGTTCGGCCAACGCGGCGTCGCTTTTGGAGGTCCAAAATGTGGGCAGACGGGAGTTCGTGGGCGCAAACAGACGGCCGTTTCGTCACCCAACCGAACCACAAACAAACAGCCGGCCGACCGATCGGCGAGTGGTGGACGCGAACAAACACAAAAGAACGAAACTCGGCGCTAATCCCCGCCGCAATCGACCGAAATCGACGAGCCGGAGTGCGAACGACGCCACGCGGCTCGCTGGGCGCACGCTTTCCCGTCGGGACCACGCGCCCACTAGTCGAAGCCGATGCGAAGCGAGTGATTGGGTGGAGGGTGGTGAACCGAGTTGTGAAGTGCCTCGACAATCACTAAGCTCTCATTCGAGGACCCTTCAGTGTGAATCGAAGAACATGCTCTAACCATAAGACGAGCAAGCGAGCCAAAAGCGAAGTGAGCCAACTGATAAAATTGAGCCGAAGGCGAGAATCGGGCGAAAAACTCGCGAGTCGGGGCAAACAACGTCATTCGCAGCACGCCGAACCGGAGCGGTCCGATGGGTTTGGCCTCGGAAGACGCGGGATCGCGAAGGAAGCGACCGTTCAAACGTCCCGCTGGTTGCCGTCCCGTCAATCGTCTTTGCGAACTTCGAATCGAAGGGAGCGAGCCGAAAGAGGAACCGGAACACGGAGACAAGCGAAAGAATTAACTACAAACGGTGACGTCGAATGAAGATCGAAGTGAGGATTGTAGCGAAAGAACAAGTCGGACAGCGCATTAGTGGGATTCGAATCAGCAACCACTCCTCGGCCAGCAAGCACTTCCCGAGCATTGCCCCAGAACACAACGGAAATACGTAGTGCAAGAAACACGTGCTCGACTGGAGGATCCGCGTTCCACTGCAACATCCTCGAGACTCGTCGCCCGTGCCCGCTCGAAGTCGTGAGTAAAAAACGAGCGAAAGCGGGCGGCAAAGAGGAGTCCAAAAGAAGAAGAAGAACGAAAGCGCTCGCTTCCGCTCGGTTGGCTCGTCCCCGCGCCCGCCCGCCCGCCGGCAGCGGAACGTTGCGGAGAGCCTCGAAATTACTCGACGCAAAAACGGCGAACTCCAAATCTCCGCGTCCGCCTGCGTCCCGCCGACCGCCCGCCGAGTCGCGAGGTTCCGAATCCCCCCGACTTCCTGTTCGCTCGACGTCGTTTGACGTCCGGACGGGCGGACTGGAGGGCGAGTTGGAAGTCGACGCCCGGCTTGCAGAAAAAGAGGAAGAAAGACGGCGGTGTTCATCGAGCCGAGCGGTCGCCGGACACGTAAACAAAGCGGAAGAGGCCTGGTGATCATGAAGGCTTCAAACTTCGACGAAATTCGTGGAATCCCGCGGCCAGCAGCCAGGAATTGCCGCAGGCATTCGGCCACGTTGTGCGCGCGATTCTCGGGATTCCCGCGCTCCTCTTCGACCACGGCAGAAACAAAGCAAAAAAGGAATGGAAACTGGCGTCTTTCGGCGTTCTTCTCGCCGCTCTCCGCTAGCCCGGCGGCTCGCGCATTCGCCGTCGAATGTCAAACGTCCCATTTGCGCGGACAATTGGACGCAAGACAAACAGCAGAGAACGGGGCTGTGTTCGGTTTGCAGAAGGCCCGCAGATCGTGGGCTTCCGAGAGGTTCGGCAAACAAACACACGATCATTGGTGGACCATTGATCATTCACAACGTGTTCCGTCATCCTTGCCGATTGCAGACAACGCAAACGTTAGAATAAACGAGCAGTGCACAAAATCGAGCAGTTCGAAGCGGCGAGGGTGAGCGGACGTCGTTCACGTGGCAGGCGAGTGCGGATTTTTCGGATTAGCGGTGGCAATCGAGCGTAAACCGTGATCAAAGCGAGAAGTTGAAAGAAACAAACGGCTAGACAAAAACACGTACGAATTGCACGCCTTCGCTGGTTCCGGTCGATCGAAAATGCACGCGAAGAAGGTGGAAAAAAACGGGCCGCAGCGAAGATTCCATAACCCGGAAACGCACGCAAACAGCGAGTAGAAGACGCGAACAAAGGCAAAGAAGAAGGAATGGATGCGGGAATTCTACAAAAAGTGTACGGGAATGTTTTTCAGCAAAAATATGGTGGGCGAGAAATCACGGTCGAATTCCGTGAAATTCGCGATCCAAACGCAACGAAACGCAGAGAACACTCGCGCTGCCCACGTTCTTCGAAAAGAAAGGCCGTCGACGGGGAACGTTGACGGATGACGAGGGGCAAAGGAGGGGCGCGGACGAGTGAGGAGACGAAAGAACGGAGAACGCGCCCCCTCGCCGCCGTCTTCAAGTTGCTCTCGCGTTTCCGCTCGAGTCAAGAGGGCGACGTCATGAAAAGAACGCCGCTTGTAAAGGAGAAGTCCGCCGGCATTGGAAGGAACGGCGAGACCAACTCAAATCCGCCTGCTTGTTCACGAAACCGAATCGCTTCCGGCTGGACTTTGGACGGGCAGTTGAACAAACCAGCGCGACGCCCCGAGTGCGCGAACAGACGGCGACTGGAGGGGGAAGAGGAACTCCCGCGACCGCTCTCCCTGCGAAAAGCATCCGATTATCCGTTCACCGAACAACACCACAACGACAATGAGACGCTTGCACGCAGCGGGGCACCCGTTTCCGCACGAATCTCGTCGATTTGCGCGGCAACAAACAAGCCAGAAAGGGGTGTTGAAATCCACGTTTTGCAGCGAGAAGTTGTGAAATCTGCCTCGCTGCGCTCGCGAGTGGTCGAGCGGGAAACGCGGCGGGGCGCCCAAAAAGGCGAAACGGATGAATCATCCGCCGAGTAGTCGTGGAGAGCCCGCAAGACAAATGGCCGGACGTTTGACGGCCGGAATGCAGGCGTTTGTGACCACTCGACGTCCGTCTACGCTTTTTCGCGATCAGAAACTCCGATCGCGGGGCGACCGAATCACGCAACGACGCACCTGGTCGCTAGCGAGCGAGCGAGCGATCGAAGAGCGAGTGGAAGTGACGGTGAATCACCGAGCGGAAACATTTTCCGGATGCTTCGCGCATTCCACAGCTCCAGGCGCAGAATCCAGCAGTTGGAAGCGAGCGGAGCGGATCTCCAATTTGCTCCCGCCATTCTTCCCGTCGCGTTCATGGCCCCAATTAAAGAACGGAAAAGAATTCGACTTTCGTCTACCGACTGCAAACTCTGCAAACGATGAATGACGTCGTGCAAAGCAGGCGCAGCTTGACACCTCGCGGACGACCTTCCGACTTCATTGTTGGAAGCACGTGAACCAGAGAAAGCGAAGAAACAGCGAGAAAAGGACGTTCTTTCGCTTCAAGCACGCGCAAACCTCCACCGCGAAACCTCCCGTTCTTCTCCTTTTGGCGGCAGAAATCTCCGCGTGCCGCCGCGGGCGCACCGACCGGAATCAAAGCGGAACTCGGCTTCTCGCGGCACTCGCCGCGAAGGAGGAAGCGACAACGACGGCACGAGCGGAAATACGCAACGTTTCTGAAAGGAAAACGGAGCTCTCCGCGTTCCCCCGCCGGCCGCCGCCCACTCGAAAGCGCGGGGGAACTCGGCCGACTTCCGCTCTTTGCGACGCGAACTCCCGCTTTCTCTTTCGTTCGAACATGGGAGTTCTTCGGCCGAGGAGTTCGACCGAACCCGTTCCTTTCACTCGCTTCCTTTGGTCGAAAGCCCGAACGACCGGAACGAGTGGAATTCGCGAAGTTCGATCGGAATGACGTCCGTTTTGATTCACGAGCCCGCCGGCCGCCAATTTGTTCCCCCAATTTGCGGACCCCGGCGGGATCAAGCGACCGGAAGGCGTCCAAACACCTGACACGTGAGCACAAACAAAAAGAAGTGGAAAAACGGGCGAGCGGGTGGACTCTCGAGCCGAACACCGGAGATCCGCCGGCTGCCGAGCCGAGCAGTAGTGCACGTGATTCGGCCGCCGAACGGAAGCGATGGGTTTCAATTTGACGATCGCGGCGCGGATGTTCGATTGCTCACCGGGGATCCACAAGAAAGCAGCGGGAAAGCCGGCCGTTCCGCCTCGTCCCGCCGTTCGACCGGAAGCGAGCCGGAAAAAGTGAGCAAAGCGGCCGGCCGAGTGGGCAGCGCGGAAGTGCGGGAGGTCCGAAGTGGTGGAAGTCCTCGAATTCGAAACAAAAGATCCGAAGAATAAAACACAAAAGGCGGCCGGCCGTTGTTTCCAGTTGCCAAGAGCCGAAAGTTCCGTTCGGCGAGCGGAACGAAAGAAGTTGCTTGCCGGAGGTGAAAGGGCCCTCGACGAACCAACGAAAGACGACGAGTGACGTTCTCCAAGCAAGAGCGAGAACAATTGATCGCCGTTTGCTCCTCCATCGACCGCATTTTGGATCCAAGTGAGCGGATTCGAGTGCGAACGGCGGGCGAGCGGGTGGGGCGAGTCGAGAACATCGATCAAAAGAATCAAGTGGACCGAAGAATGTGCAATCAATCAAGCCGCACGAATACAAACAGCAAAGAACGACACACGAACAGAGTGATCGACGTCTCCGGTTTTTGGAGCTATTTTAGCTGGAACTTGAGCATTTCCGTCTGCTTTCCGGCCGAACACTGCGGGAAGCCATGGAGAGGAATAAACTCCAGCAAACGATCAAACGCTCCAATCGGTTGGCTACGCGTTCACGAGCGGAATCCAACAGAAACTTCCGTCGATGATCTCCGGACGAAAGTTGCGGGCGGGCGGGCGGAAAGAAAGCGAGCGGAAAGCAGACGAGTGCTCTCCGGGGAGCCCGCGGAAGCGATTCGAGCGAGCGGACGCGAACGCGCACTCCGCTCGGCCGTCCACTTCTTTTCGTCGACGTTTCGCGACTCCCCGGAGGCCACTCGAAGGGCGGCGGAGTGCATTGCGCCCCGCCCGGCCGTCCATCAGCTCTCAATCATAATCACACGTTATCGCCTCCGAATTCTCCGAACGGCCGAGCGGCGGCCGGCGATAAAACGACCGAAGTAGGCAATCCAGAGGCCGAAGAACACACACAAACAATTGGAAATGCTGGGATTTCCACCCGGTCCGAGCGAAAGACCTGCTACTCAAGAATGCACCCACTTGTGGCCGCACGTGTGCGGCGGCGCCGTTCGACGTGCGGCGGAACAATCGGATTACGCGCCGTTCTGCTCGCTTCC
The DNA here is from genome assembly GCA_024699865.1 of Aphelenchoides fujianensis. Lineage (NCBI taxonomy): Eukaryota > Metazoa > Nematoda > Chromadorea > Rhabditida > Aphelenchoididae > Aphelenchoides > Aphelenchoides fujianensis. The sequence goes on along the minus strand of JAMPIO010000156.1, from coordinate 71,946 downwards.
GTCCACTCGTCACTCCGCCCGCCCTCTCGGCCGCAATTTATTCAAATTCGATGACGCAAGGCAGCGAATTGTGAGGTCGCGGAGGAAAGCGGCGGGAACAGGGGTAACACGGCCGAAACGGACCACAAATCACGAAATTTGCATTCGGCCGAATTCCGGTGCTCGTTTGGAGCAAAACGGTGACCAAAACGAAGCTCCACGCTTCTTCTGCACTCCTATTGGAGTGTTCTTTCCACTCGCTTCTTCTGCTGGACACCAGACCGCAGACAGGCGGGCGGGCGGGAGGGCGCTTATCGACGACCACGGGCGATAAAAAGCGAAAGGCGGCGGAATGCGAGGAATGCGGCCGAATTGGAAACTTTTAATCCAATTACCCGCACACAAAAAGAGAAAGCAGACAGGAACACGTGCTGAATAATCGCCGCAGCAGAATGAAGGATGAGCGACGTGCAGATGTTCGAAAAGCAGAGCGCTCCACCTTCTTCCCGTCCACCTGCACGCCCGCCGAACGGATCGAAAGACGAGCGGCGAACACGTGAAGAGGAAATGCGATCCGCTCGAACGATCGTCTTTCCGTCCGCTCGCTGGAGAAGCCTGCTTGTAGCCACTCGGAGAGGAATGAGGTGAACACGAGGGAACGTTCATGGAGTAGCTACTACACGTTCCTTGGCAGCCTTCTTGCAAGCGCCTCAATTCACAACAGAGCGCAATTAGAAGGCAAAGATTCCGCATAAATTATTCAATTTTCGCGAAACAAAAGACGAATCTTCGTTGCGAGATAGGCCAAAGCCCAATCCAGTCACTTGCCTGGGTCGACGATACTTGGGCTCCCGAAAGGGCGTTCTCGCGGATCGTCGCCCGAACTCGGCGGTCATTGCTTTCAACTTATCAGACCCAAACATGACGAACGAATTGAGGTATTTCATTAAGGAAATCTTGAAAACTTATGAAAGCGGTGAACAAACAAAATGGCGGTGAAAGGAAATCATCCAATGTGAGCGTTTTGAAGTTGCTCGCTGATGTCCGCGTCGTCCTTGACGTTTCCTTTGATCACTCCCGCCTCTTTGAAGACCTCGAGCAAAGGAGAGTCGTAGAACAGAGTGAGCTGGAGGGAAATCCGTTGGTAGAAGTCGGGCATCAAGCGGATATTCCCGATCACTTCAGCCAGCGGGATCCCTCGCTTTCCGTCGTACCAATCGCCGCTGGCCGGGAAGAAATTCGTGCCCGCTTGCTTGCACCTCTTGTACTGCGGAATCTTAAAGAAGTGGACGTGCAGACGGTAGGTGGACGGCGGATAGTGCAGGTAGACGTTCACTTGTGAGGGGGCGACTCCGTGCTCCTCTTGCAGCATCTTCAGTCCCCTGGAGTGAATGGTTTCGAGCAGCGGGAGATGTTCGGCAGTCAAATCGCTGCAAGCCCACAAAGAGATCGACTGGGCAAATCGAGAACAACTAACCGAATGGAGCGCAAACCCTCGCGAAGCGGCGACGCAAAGAAATGAATGTCCTGTTTCCATTTCATCCGTCGCGCTTTCTCGTCTTCTGTCCAGTAGAAAGAGAGGTTCGGATCTCTGCAGTCGACTAGCTTGAAGTCGTAGCTGCCCGCTTTGATCCTTTCGTCCAGCCACTATATAGCCAACGGATAGAAAGAAATGCACTAGTGCCGAAAGCTCGTACGGTTTTGTCGATTTCTTTGATCTTCGGTTCGTGAAACGTTCGGTAGATCTCGGCCGTCTCCGTGAACACGATCATTCCTTGATTAACCCGCTCGATCTTCCGAAATGCTTCATCTGCACGTTCGCTCTTGGGTCCTTTAGCCGGAAAAATGACGAACAAGTGCATTTCTGAAAAGACTTCTACAATATGCGAATCGAGAAACACTGACTGTTCTGTTCAGTTGGAACTTTGAGATCCAAATGCTCGTACTCGGCGTTCCGCTCGCTCTTCACGACTTGCAATTCTTGTAGCAATTGGGCCACTTCTCGTCCGTTGATGTGTCCGGGGTCGCGCTTGGCGTCGCGATAGTTCGACAGCCAAAACACCGGAGCCAAGAATCCCATTCCATATTCTTGACTTGGCACATGTTGGATGGAGATGAGACATTTCTGAATGAAAAATTGGCTATTCACAGGATCACTTTAGTGCTTTCACCTTTTCCGTGCTGTCCCTTCCCGTAATACGTACGAATTTGAAATCTTTATGGTTAGAAAATTGCTTGAAAACTAGGCACTGCTCGCATTCGTATTCGGCGCTTTTCCCAACATCCTTTTTACAATCACACATGTTGCGTTTAGACAGCAAGGATGATTCTGCGAGAATTCATGAAAGCAACAATAAATACGAGCAGAAGGAAGGAGGGTCGTAGTCACGTGAAAGCCTCGCGCTTTGCCGAGTTGCTCTTTGCGAGCGCACGCTTTTTGTGGCGCGGCACCCGTTGAGCGGCGAGGTTTGGGCGCTGCCAAGAACCAACTAAGAGCAGGAGAGCGCGGCGTGTTGCCTTTTCTGCTCGAGTAATGGGCGAGCGGCCACACACGCGAAAACGGCGTTGACTCATAGGAGATGTTAATCATCCCCCGCCGCTCGTGCAGTTCTCCGTTCAAACTCCAGCCGATTCCTTTATCGTCGTTTCACATTACAGCCAAAACTAGCCGGAGATCCACACTTTATCGTTAGCATTCAGCCGCGCAAGACACAACAGTTAGAACGAATAAAAGAATACAAGACATGAAAACATCAGGAATCAAAAGAAGACAGTCGGGAGAAATCACTCGTTCGCGTTGAGATCCAAGCCCTTGAAATGGCCGCTCAGCTCGCCGTCCGCCGTCTCGTCCACTCGGCGGGCCCGTTTGATGACGTCGAAGAGCGGCAGATGGGAGAAGACGGTGCACTGGAGGGAGACTCGCTGGTAGAAGTCGGGCATCAAGCGGATGTTCCCGATCACTTCGGCGAGCGGATGGCCGCGTTTGCCGTCCAGCCACGAGTCGACCTTCGAGATCCCGTGTGTTCCCGCATCCTCCGTGCAGAAGTCGGGGAGCGCGGCGAAGTGCACGTGCAGGCGGTACTTCGAAGGCGGGTAGTGAAAGTGGGCGTTCAGCTTCGACGGCGGCAGGTTGTGCTTCCGGCCGACCACCTCCGCGCCTTTCGTGCGGATCGCTTCGAGCAGCGGCAGGTGGTCGGCGTGGAGATCACTGAAATCCAAAGGAATGAATAAGAAGAAGCAGTACGGGGCTTGCCGCAACGACCGGAGATCCTTCCGTTCGGGCAGCGCCAAGTAGTGGACGTCCTCCTTGTTCCGCTTCTTGTCCATCTTCGGGTCCCGAATAAGAAAGAAGTTCCTCGTGGGATCCCCGCAGTCGACGAACTCCAGCTCTTCCTTCTGCTCTTCGAACACCAGCCGGAGCCACTGCAAAAAAGAAAGAAGTGGACGGAGCGATTGAGAGGGCGCTCACTTCGCTGTCGTCGAATCCGCTGATCTGCGGCTCGTGGAAGCGGGCGTAGAAGTCGGAGGTCTCCGTCCACGTCCACATTTCGCGACGGACGGCGGCCAGATCGCGCGCCTTGTCCTCCGCCCGCACGATGGCCGCCGAATCCACGGGATACTCGAGGCGAAGGCGGAGGTCTGCAAGAGGAACAATTGTGAGGGGACGGAGAGAGTGAACGCACATTTGCTCTCGTTGGAGAACTTCACGTTCAGGTGGTGAAATTCGGCGTTTCGTTCGCCGCCCCGCTGCACCTTCAGGTCGCGCAGCAGGTCGGCCACGCACTCCGCATCGGGTCGCTTCTTGACGGACGGATCGACGGGCGGCGGGCTCAAAACGTGCTGCGGGCGGACGTAGAAAAGGCCCCACTTGCGCGTCTGCCCGTTCCGCACCGAGAGGACGGCCTCCTGAAAGAAGTGAGTGCGGGAGAAAGCTAGGAGAAACGAACCTTCTTCCGCTTGTTCGTGCCCAAGTAGCGGCCGAAGACGAGGTGCTTGTCGAAGTCGCGGAACGTGCGGCAGACGGCGCACTTGCAGGCGGGCGGGTGTTTGAAGTAGTCGCCGCCCGCTCCCTTGGATTCCGCGCGTCCGGACGGCCGCATCGGCGAGGAGTCGACGGACGAGGGCGGCGGCGTAAACAAATCGATCGAACGGACGAATCGGCCGGCGGATCGACGGAAAGCGGCGGCGAGGCGGCCGGAGATCGACGGGCGGCGGCTTGTTCGAAGAAAAGTCACTTCGAAGTGCTTTCCCGCCCGCTCGCCCGGCCGGCCGACCTTTACGCGGGCGCGGGCGCGATGACTGCGACGGCGAACACGCGATTTGCCCGCACTCCCACACGAGCCGCGGCGGCATCGGGGACGCGCTTTTCGTCCCGCATTTCACACGATCGTCTCGACAACGAAAAGAGTGGTGGATTGGCAACGAAGAACTTAGAGACGCTCCGCTTCAATCCCCTGTCGTCTAATCACTTCCGCCAGCGGCCACTCCCACTCGACCAAACAGCAAGAAGCAACTGCTGGAGGAAACATCCGAAAGTTCAATCCTGCGGGCGAATTTGCGATAACAACGGTGACATTCGCGCTTATCTCGACTGTTGACATTCAAGCCGTCCACATTCCGCACTCCACCAACCGTCTGAAGAAGCGGAAAGCGGCGAGGAACTCAAAACATTCTACGCATTTGATTAAACACACCATTGAATCAAATCTAGCACTCTTCGAGCCGAAAACATGGCCAGAGGGTCCACTTGACAGAAAACAGGTGCCCGTGCCGTAAATCCCCGTCGAAATGGTCCAAAAAACGTGCCGCATTCGCCCGACGGCTCACACCCGGCCGAGTGGCCACTCGTCCCGCCGAAAGGTTTCTTTTTGTTTTTTCGAAGTGCTCGAGTCGCTGCCGCCCTTCCTTCACTTGCTTCGTGGGAAACGCCCGCCGTCCTCCACGTTTCCCACAAGAGGCCAGTTTCCAGCCGTCCACTGGCTCGTCCCCAGTAGCCGGCGGATTAGATTGGATAGAATTTATGCTCACTGGCCACACGAAAGGAAGACACGCGCTTGGAAACAAGTGATTCGAAACGAGAGGGAGCGAAACAGAGGGGAGCGAAATGCAGCGAGTGCGCGAACCGATTTGTATTTCGGACGTCCGCCCACGCGGCCGGGGAATCGGTTCGATTCGATTGGAGGCGCTGAAGCGAGCGGATAAGGCGGCTCGAGGGCGATTGGCTCAAACGAAACAGGATCCGGGGATTAGCAACGAGAAACAAACGAAACGTTCGGAATAAATAGGAGGATGGGAGAGGAGGAAACGAAGTGGCGGGAATACTGATGGCATTCGGGGGGGCTCTTCGCTCGATTCGCTCAGTTGATGATGTTCTTAATCTCCGGCGCGAACTTCTGCCAATGGTCCAGGACCTGGAAGTGACGAACGAACGAAAGAAATGGAAGGAAGGAAGGAGAACCCACCTGCTGCTCGCTCTCGGCCAACGACTCCAGCCGGTCGATGAACGCCGCCTTGAGGTCCTTTCGGCGCTCGTCGCTCACATGCGCGTACTCGGAGCGGATGAGTTTGCTCATCGATTGGAAGTTCTTCTCCATCTCGTCCACGCGCTGCTCCTGCTCGTCCACTTCGGTCTTCATTTGACGGGCGCGCTCGGCGTTGCCGGCGAGGTCGAAGCGGGCCTTCGTTTCGCGCTTCTTCGTCAGCGACTGCTGGTTGGTTTGCTGCAAATCGAACGGAAAAAATTGGGGGATGGACGAAAGAACGAACCCAATTCTGCCACGTCTTCACGCGCTCGTAGAAGAGTTCTTTCAGTACCTGAACACGAGCAGATTAGGAGTGAAAGGAAGGTAGAGGGACTTGCCTGAGCCAACTGGACGTGCTCGTGGACGACCTCCGTCAGCTGGGCGTCCATGTCCGCTTCGTGTTTGTGGATGACGGCCAGGTTCTCGTGCGTCTCGGCGAGCTTCGAGAGCGTGCGGGCGAGGGCCGTGTTCTCTTCGCAGGAGGCGATCATCTGCAGCGCCTTGGAGAGCTGGTCGGTGGCCGCCGCCAACTCGCGCCGATTGCCCGTGAGGCCGTCGCCGGAGGTCTGCAGCCGCGTGAGCATCTCTTCCAGCTCCTCGATGTGGCCGTGCACGTGCTCGAACCAGCGGTCGTTCTCGTCCATCGGGAAGGCGATCTTGCTCAGCATCTCGCTGAACGACTTGAACATCTTCTTCACCGAGCTGGACGAGAGCGCCGAGGTGGACGAGGCGTGCGGCAGGTTGCCCTCGAAGGAGAGGAAGTCGATCAGGTCGTGGTTCGTGACCAGCCGCGGCGAACGGGTCAGACGGCGCAGAAAGCGCTCCAGTTGGCGCGTCCGCTTCTCCGCCACGTCGCTGCAATCAACGGGATGCGAGTGAATGAACGAAAGGAAGACACTCACCTCGTGTAGTGCTCGTCGTTGGCGGTGTTCAGCTTCGTTTTGGTCATCGCCTTGACGCTCTTCTCCGGCGCCATCGGGACGACCACGCCCTGATGTTGGAAGCGGTCGACCAGCTTCTCGCGCAGGCCGAGGAAGTCGGAGAAGCGGCGCCACACCTCGTAGATGCTCTTCTGGTAGCCGGGAATGTTGTGCACACGCGTCTCGATCTTGTAGACGAGGTACGCGTTGATGCCCTCGCCGCGCTTCTCGTAGGCGCGGATGAACACGTGGATGGAGCCGTCCTTGAAGACCTCCATCGGGTCGGCCTCGTCGCTGCTCGCCGGCTGCTCGTCCTCCTCCTTCGGGCCGCCCGTCGGGTGTTCTAAACTCGCGGGAGTCAAAAGGAAGCAGAAAGGAGGAGAACTCACCGCTCTTGTCCTCCATCGGCGCCGTCGGCGTGACGATCGGCGGCGTTCGCTGCGGCTCGTCGATCGGGATCTCGAAATCGGCCTGCTTGGCGCCCGCCTTTTCGGTCGTCGGACTCGCCGAGGCGGGCGGCGGGTTCGGCTCCGTGTTCAACACCAGCGTGCTGGACGGAGCGGAGTCTTGCGGTCGCTGCAATCGACCCAATGGAAGCGGTGGGAGCGTTCGGAACTCACGTCATCGAGGATCCCGTCGATTTCGTCTTCGTCCGACAAGTTCGGCAGCTTCTCCTCGTGGTCCGAAAGCATGGCGGCGGCGTGGGAGTGAAAGAACACCGTTTTGGTCGGCGGGGAGCGAGTGGAATCCGCCGGAATCCAACTGAAAGCTCAGCGGCGATGAGTGGCGACCGGCAAGCGAGGAATCGATGCGGCCAATCGCAATGATTCACGCTCTCGCCCTCCCCTTCCTAACGTCCGCTCGTTCGTCGAGTAAACAATCGAGAATGCAACGGAACGGACGGCTCGAATTCGTTGCAATTTGAGGTCAACAATCGTTCGTTCGAGGGCCGTGAATTCAGAAGTGAATGGATGAGAAGTTGGAGAGGAAAGAACGAAAAAATTCCGACAGTTTCTGAATTTCTGCCCTCGAAAAGCGGTGATGATTTCGGCGCATCAAAAATTCGAACCGTGACGAAATCCGCTGCAAATCGACGGCAGCGAACGAAAGTCACGACTCTCGCATCGAAACCGAGCCGAGAAGATCGAAATCCCAACACTCCGATCGTTTCTCTTTCACCGCGATCATCGCTGATTGATCACGAAAGAAGTTTGCAAAGCTCCAACAACTCCGAGCGGCTGCGGAAAGCCAGGCTGCGAGTAGACCGGTCGAAAGATTCCGTTCGGGAGTCGAACGGGAGCGTCCGAGCGGGTCCTGCTTTCGGCTAATTTCTGCTCGATGGGAAGTGCCTTTGCCTTCGTTCGACCTTGAAGATCGCGGATTTTTGCAACCTTTTCGGTGAAATTCATCTGTTCATTTGTTCCGTTCGTTCGATTGCTCGCTTGCAACGCCGTGGCGCAATTTACCAATCATTTACTTCAGCATTTTCTGATTTCTTCTGTTTTTAGATTCCCCTCGCCGCACCATGAAGCTGAAGCGGAGCAAACCGACGACCACTCCCGCCGCCAAACCGGCCGAAATCTCGAAGCCGATCGAGAAGAAGAAGCGGAAGAAGCGGGCGGCGAAGAGCGACGAGCCGAAGCGATCGACGGCCCTCCGAGCGGAAGAAGGGGACTTCTCGCTGGACGACGACGAAGAGGAGGCGCTGGAGGACGAGCAGCCGGCCGTCGAGCCCGCAGCGGACGGCCGGGAGGCGAGCGGATGGGCGCAGATGGTCGCCGACTACAACGCCGCCTTCCACTCGGTCGACGAGCTGCGCGCCCGCTCGGCCGCCGTCATCGGCGCCCACCAGAAGGCGTTGGCCATCCAGCGGGCGCAGGGCAAGGCGCGCCGCAACGAGGCGGACGCCGACGGCTGGGTGACCGTCACGAACCGCAAGCGAGTCGCCAAGCGCACCCAACGGCCCACGGAGGGCGGCACGCTGATCCAAACGCGCGACGAGCCCCGCACCAAACTCCAGCGCCTGGCCACCGATGCGCGGATTCGCCATCGAGTGCCCGTCAAACTCGTCTGATCGCCGGCTTCCTATTTGGTTCGTCCCCTTTCTGTTTGTTCGTTGTTTTTCGTTGCTGTTGTTCGTTTGTTTGTTGCAGAAGAATAAACTCGAATCTAAGAGAAGAATTCATTGGATCACGAGCTAGTGGACTACCGAGACGAGTACCCGTTCGATTTGCGGCAATTCGGACGAAAGAACGAAGGCAGGGCGATCAAGCTAGCGACTTTTTGCGCGTCTTCCGCCGTCGATCCTTGAATTCGGCGATCGACGGCCGCCGGTTGATGTAGTCGAGGAACTGGAGGTTCAGATCCCCCGTGTAGAAGTAGAGGTCGGCCGAATCGTTGCGCACTTCGAAGCGAACGAAGCCGCCCCACCCGTAGCCAAGCTCCGGCGCGTGCAGCAGCCGCTTCCACGCGGGCACGTCGTGCTTCTTCGGGTAGCTGCAGGTGGGGGATGAAGTCGGGGGATGAAAGAAAGAACTTACTGGAAGACGGGCTCCGCGGGCACCCGGTCGGCATTGTCCGTCGAAAAATCCGTCCGCGAGCCGGCCCCCGACACGAGGTAGTGCATCGTGCTCACTCCCTTGCGGTAGTAGTTGGGCCGGCCGAGGAACGTCTCCTTGTGTTTGTGCGTGTTCGATGTCCCGTACGTGCGGATCTCCGACTGCGGGCTGTTCGTGTCGTCGATGCGGAAGAACTGAAAGCAGCCATCAATCCCCCGCCATTTTCCCTCGCTTCCGCTCACTTGAATGTTGTGGTCGTGGCCTGAAATCGGATGTAAATGAGCGATGAAAGAGGATGCACTCACCGGAAATGTAGGCGGAAACTTGGAAGCGACGAAGCAGGGGGTCCAGTCGATCGATCAGACACTGGACGTTGCCGTGCGAGGAGATCGAGTAAATCGGGTAGTGGCCTGCAAAAAGCCTTTGTATTCAGCGATCGGCCACTCGCCACTCACCGACCACGAACAGATAGTCCGCACTACAAGCAACTGAATGCAATTAATCGGAAGAAAAGAACCCACGTCGAATCACTCAGCTGCTGCTCGACCCATTTCCACTGGCGCTCCGCCTCGTCCGCCCACTGCGGATCGGGGCGGTTGGGGACGCGGCGACGCGCGAGGAGCCACGAGAACACCGACCGGCCGCCCACGTCGATTGAGTTGCCGCAGAGGACGATCGTGTCGATGAACACGATGTCCACCGTCCGCGTGCCTCGCGCGAACGAGTACGAGAGCTTGTAGTAGAGCTTCGGGAACGTCCTGCAAGCCGGAAATACTTGCTGATGGAAGAGAAGAACGAACCACCGACTGCTGTACTTGGTGTACTCGATCTGAGCGGAGATGTTGCCCAAGTGCTGCAAACAATTGAATCAACGGGAAGCAGGCGTTAACGCACGTCGTGATTCCCGGCGATCATGAAAAACGGGACCAGCAGGTTGTCGTGACTGTACACCTCTTCGAAGACCGTCTAAACAACAACCGAACGAATGATCCTTCCGGCTGCTCGCCCACCTCAAAGCGGGAATCGAAGACGTTGTCCACCCCGTTGAAGTAAACGTTGTCGCCCGTGTCGATGATGAACTCCGGGCGTTGACGGCCGGCCAACTCGGCCAAAAGCACAAAAATGAGAGGAAATAAGAGCGGAAAGATACCATCGACTTGGCCAGCCGCTCCTGCACTTCGGTCGCCTTGATGAAATTCAGGTACTCGCCGCCCAGGTCCAGTGCGAGGCCTGAACCCCATGATGCTCATCGATGAGAAGAGAACGAACCTCCAGTGTCGCCAATCACAAAGAAGTCGAGAAAGTCCTTGTCCAAGTGACACACCCGCCCGTCCGTGCACGCCAGCCGATCCCGCGGCGTGAGTGTGCGCGCGTCCGAGGCGACGGCGGGAGCCGCGGGGAGAGCGGCATCGATTGCAGACAATTGAATGCAGACGGCTGGAAGAAAAGCATCGGCGGATGCAAGAACGAGTGCACTAACCGAAGAAGAGGCCTATTCGGTAGATGGCCGCCGCCGCCTGTCGCCAGCGGACGTCCAACTCCATTTCGTAGAGGTCTGACCGCCTGAAAGCCGAAGAGTAGCAAACAGTTGATCCAAAGGAAACCGGCAAACAAAAGCCACGCATCTCCGAAACAACCCGATCGACCGACCGGTCGTCTTGTTCGTTCGGGTGTTTTCGAGTGACCGGCGGCGGCCACTCGACGCGTCGCCCAACAAAAACCACGAATTGCTTGAAGTGACCCGCCGATCTGTCGGTCATTCCTCGGCGGACAGCCAGGCAGATGACCACAAAAGGAATCAAAAAAACAGGCAGGCGGTCAAGCACTCGTCGCAACGAGTGGAGCGAGCGGCGAGGATGATTCCATCGTTGAGGTGACCAAATGGATCGTGATTCCGACAAAAGGAGATTTGTTCTCGATTTCTGTGAATTCAACAGTCAATAGAAACGGGCGGCTAGCTAAACCGTTGGAAAGCTTGCGTTTCAAGAAAATAAACGGCTGTAAGAGATCCGTTTGGACGACAACGACAAGGGAACGTTTTTCCTTGTGGTCCTGGCAGGAATCAGGGATCGCCGTCTGGCCGTGATTCAGCACATTTCCACTACGCAGCAAGACTTGAAAAGCAACTCACAGATTCGGTGTTTGACTCACTAGACGAACGTTTGACATTCGAGCTACTTTTTCTATGTCTCTGCACCCAACCTCCAGCAAGCGCGAGAACTTTGCTTTTTTGCTTCTTAGCTTTTTTCCGCTTTCTTAAATAGGTGTTCGAACAAGTGTGAACGGTTTTATTTACTACACGTGATGCAAACACAAGCAAGCGATTAATAGGCAGCTATCACTCGATCTTGACGGCCACTTTCGCCTCTTCGCCCGGTCCCTCGTCGTCGCTCTCGCTGCGGGCGCGCATCTCCTCCTCGTCCATTGCGTCCTCCAGCATTGGGCTCAAAAAGAGGAGGCTTTTGATCCGCTCGTCCACCAGCTGCGAGTGTTGGGCGACCCGCTTGCGGGGAACGGCGCGCGATTGGACGGCGGCAAAGTTTGTGGTCAACTTCCGCAGGCGGCCGTACTGCTTCTGCAAAGCCAACATACAATAGTTGTATGAACGGGCGGATGAACGTTCTTTTGGATCGTCGTGTCGGCTGAATCAACTCGTTTTTGGGTTTCTGGGCACCGTCGTTCACTCAAACATCAAATCAATCGACAGGGCTCCAACGATCGTCTGATAGAAACGAACAAATCGTGGAACTCCAAACTCCGCTGTCCATCAATCGCAATTCTCATTGCGCGTTGTGTGATCAAACGGAAGACTCTTTGATTGCGGCGAGAGTGCAAAGTTCGCTGATTTCGCAATGGGAGTTCCGCCCGCTGCAAAAAAGAGCGGCCTCCGCTCGTTGTAGTGGCGTCGGCTGGGAAACAAACGAGCAATGCGGGGCGGGCGTTCGGTTTGCGCGCCCACTCCCGACTTGGTCAACCGCCGAGTGAAGGGTTCTATCGGCAGTCGGAAGTTGACGGGGCGGTCGCTTCCTTTTGTTCGTGTTTCCTCCAACCCCGCTTCAACTCTTTTGTTTTCAGCAAAATGGATCTCGTGCACTCGCACAAAGGGAAGTCGAAGCTGCGCGCTCGTGGCCGACTGCTCGTCTTCTCCCACGCGACGAGCACCCGACCGACCGTCGAGTTGTTCGCTGGAGGCCTCACGGAACAACAGCGAGCGGTCCTCCGACTGCGGACTCTCCGTTTCTTCTTCTGCTCTCCGGGATTCCTCTCCGCTTTCTTCAACTCCCCACTAAAAGAAAAGAAGCCGGCGGAAGTCGTGAAGGTCGTCCTCACCGCGCCGTCCGACGGCTCGCCTTCGTTCTTCGCGCTGGAGCGGAAGGGGCTGCGGGAGTGGTTGTCCGGCGATCACCTGACCGCCGACTCGGCCGCCCGCCTGCTGCGAGTGGCTGCAGTGGAGCGAATTGTCCTCTCGGCGCCGTGGTGCCGAGAGCTCCCGTCCGAGGCGCTGCAGGCGTGGACGTCGATCTTCTCCGCACTGGGAGGTGAGCGGGTGGAGACACCGTCCAAGTATCGCTCTCCGTTTCTTCAGACAACCGCCACGTGAAGGCCGTCGAACTGCAGCTTTTCGGATGTCAGCAGAAGACGGGCGTGATGGACGCGCTGCGGGAGCAGCTGTTCGACAAGATCGTCCGCTTCTCGTTCACCTGCTCGTGCTGCGCGCTCGCGTGGCCGACCGCCTGGCCGAAGCCGATGGAAGAAGTGGCGCTGGACGTCTACTATTGGCCCGCTGCCTCTCACGGTTTGTTCTCTCCGTTCGTCCCCCGAATGGACCGCTCACTTCAGATTTCACGTCGTTCTTCGCCGCGCCCGCCCGGGTGCTCCGACTGGACGCTCCGATCGGGCCTCTCGCCGCCCACGGGCCGTAAGCTCCAATCAGCAGTCGGTTGTGCAATCCTTAAAGTTCAGGTGCGCGCCGAACAAAGCGGTCGAACGGGTGGTGGTCGCCATTCGGCTGCAGGTGAATCCAAAAACTTTTCGCGAACTCGTGTCGGGATCGCCGTGGAAGGAGGACGCGCGTGACTTCCGCGCGGCCTTCGAGAACCTCCGCTCGCTGAACGACGAGTTCGTGCTCCAGCTGAACATTTCGGGCTTCAACCTTCCGACTACCACTGTTCGTCCATCTCTGTTGTTCTTTGACTTCAAAGTTGCTTAGGGTCCGACTCAAATGGCAGACGCGCTGAAGGTCCTCCTCGATCGTTCCGTTCGCCTCGCCTGCTTGGCCAAGGAGGCGGGACTTCGTTTGAAGCAAGTGTGCATTCAGATCGTGATCCGCCAGCCACTTCTCAATCCCAGGGTTCGTTCTGCTTTCTGTCGCGTCAATCCTTCCTTTGAGGCCAGCGACACGTACCACGAGCGAGCAGAGTGGGCGAAGCGATTCTTCGCCGAACACACGGCCTTCGAAATCCAAACCGAGGACTTGTGCTTGTGCAGCGTTTCCCGCAGCACAAGCACAATGCGGGCGAGGTCGTGTGCATGTGGAAGCAGCGAGTGGACGAAACGGAAATTTGCTTCGTGTTGGCTCGCGACTATCTCCGTTGATCGGTGGGGTGCACTCTTTGTTTCTGTTGCCGAATAAACAAGTGGAAGGTTGACAAACACCGAGAAGCACGAGAATGTCTCGTCTCGTTCTCACTTCCGCTTACGACCGAGAGGAATGCTCTTTCTTTGCTCGTTCCATCTCTCGCTTGCTTGTAGCCGGTGAAAACGACTTGTTTTGTGTTCACCTCCAAGAAAGCGGGCGTGTGGCGCGCCAAAAGGCCGGAGGACGACTGTCCGGGGGTGTGGGCGAGCTGCTCGTTCAGACGCCGGTTTTCCCACTTCCATTCACTTAATTCCTTCCTTCTGATTGAACTCACCATTGCTGCAACCTCAAAGCAAAAGAGAGGGCTTCTTCGAGAAGCTCGACCGCCTCACTGGCCGCCAAAAGCCACGAAGGCTCGGATCGTGTGTGGGCGAGAAGATGAGTGCTTTTTGTTCGAAAACGGAACGAATTGCGTTCGTTTGGTCCGTCTCCTTCAAACGGGGAGGTTGATCGTAAGACGACAAGTTGATTCGTTTCCCGGGACGCCCGTTCGCTCGTCTTTCTCCAATCGACCAACAGGCGGCGGCCCACACCCCGTCGCTCTCTCCGCACGGCGGCGAGCAGGAGAGCGGCAGACGGAGCGCGCGCGCCCGCGCCTCCCGTGAGCCGCCCATCGACCACCCGCCGTCCGGCCGACCGACCTCTCGCCCGCCCGCCGTCTTCTGCGGGTTGGTGGGTGGGTTCCGTCCGCCGCTCGAAGCAATCGGTAGCTCGTCCGGTCGGAGATCCCCGCCAAGTGTCCGCGTCCGTCCGTCCGTCCGAAACAAGCGGGCGGCGAGGGCCGTGGGAGGGCGGGCGGTTGGCCCCCGCCGCCCCAAATTTTGCTCCGTCCGAACTTCGGTTCGGGCCAACAAGACGAGCAGAGCGAGGAGGACAATTGTTCACATGCGAATGAAGAGGGCAGGTGAAGAGGGCAGATGGATCAACCGACGAACATCCCACGCGTTTCCGCTGGTGGCCGACCACTGCGTTCGTCTGTCCCTTCTGCTTGCTCGAATGCAACGACGGGAAATTAGTGCGCGGACAGCAAGCTGTAAGAAAACTGCCCGATTCACTCAACGGGTGACTCACAAGCAAATGAACGCGCTTGCCGCCTGCTGTAAACGCCCACTTCCCTAATCGAACGACGAGTGGGAGTGGTTGTTGAAGTCGACTCGTTTCTTTTCACACTTCCGCACCAAACGAACGACTTCCTGCTCACTTTCCGCACGCGTCCTTTTGGATTTGATTCAGCAAGCGATCCTCTTCCTCCTCGTGACAATCGTTTATGCTTTCAACTTGCACACCAACGGCTCATCCGCTCCTCTCTCGCCCCCACGTCGTTTAGTGACCGCCAACCGCAAGCTGGACCCCGAGCTGCCGAAAGAAGAGGGCCACGTTCAGGTTCGAGTGTCGGACGGGCGAAAGACGGAGACTTGGAATCTGGGAAGCGGCTATTGCTGAACTTTAGACAGCGAACACGCCAGCGGCCGAAGGAGGAGTGAACGGTGTGGATAGGTGAATTCGGAGCAACGAGATCGCCGTTGTGGATAGAAGAACTCCGCGTGGTCGTCGAAGCAGTCCTGCAGACTGCAACAAACAGTCGCTCAGAAGCAAGCGCAACTGATCGATGAATGCCCATCAAGGCTCGTCCATTCCTCGTTCCTCTTCCTTAACAGGAGCGAGCGGAGTCGCCGCCGCAGCGGTGGGGCGGCCGGCTCTCCGCGCCCTCCGCCGGCCACTCGACAGGCGGCCGCCCTCCAGCAAACGAGCGAGTAGAAGGCGGATTCTCGAACGCCTGCTCGTTTGGAGGGGCCGCTCGCTCGTGCCCGCCGCCCCCTCGAGCGAGCGGAAGGCGGGCGGTCGGACGGGACGCCCACTCACTTTCTCGCCGCGGTCAGGGAAACACAAGCAAGCGTTGGCGTTCCGCTACAGGCTGGTCGGCCGCTCTGCTTCCGTCTTCCTGCCGCGTCTCGGTTTTGTCATCGTTTGCACCGAGTTCTCGTCCAACGAGGTGAGTTTCTGTCTTCCGATCGCTGTGAAAATATTCCGAAGTTTTTCGTGCGAATTGCATCGAAAACTCCGGGTTTTGCTCCGAAACTCGTTCAAAATCACGTGTTTCCGCGATTCTCTGATTTCTTTCGTTTTCAGGCGAAATGGTCAAGAAGCCGGACAAAATTCGTTCGGCGAAGCTCAAGATCAATGAGGACGGCTCGATCACCTTCACTCCGCAAGAGGGCCCGTCCTTGCACACCTTCGAGGCTGTGACGGCCGCCCTCGATCGCTGCCCGAAGCTGACCGCTCTCCAGTTCGTGTGGGCGGTCGATCCGGAGAACGTGGACTTCGGTCGGATGGTCGAGTGGATGAAAGTCGCGGCAAATCTGCGCGGTAAGCTGTTGGTTGTAGTTTAATTTTAATTTTTTTCTGTTCAGCTCTGCCCTCGCTCCAGTCGATCCAAGTGACCGCCTTTTGGGCGACTTCGTTCCAAGAGGACGTTTTGGGGCGCCAGTACCCGTTCGCGGACGTGTTCTTCGACTCGCTGCCCGACAAGGTGACCAATCTGACCACCAGCGACTTTCGCGCCGCCACGCTGCTCCGAAAGCGGAAGGCCCAACTCAAATCGGTCTCCTTCAACTGCCCCTACAGCATGAACGCGGACGGTTTGTGTGAGTGCCAGAGCGAACAAGATCCTATCCTTCTTTTTGCAGACTTCGCCGACATCTTTCGGATGAATTCGGAGCGCGTCCGCCTTTTTCTCGGTTACTGGCCCTCGCGCATCCTCGACCGGCTGCACGACTGCGGACCGCTCGGCCGCAACGACCGCCTGCAGGAGGTCCACATTTCGGGATCGATCGTGGCAGACGGCGACCTTCTGCGACCTCTCCGCCACTTGCGGGCCCTCAACGACCACTTCAAGCTCGAATGGAGCGATGAGATCTGCTTGTCGCTTTTCGTGAGTGCATTCACGCGCAACGTGTGGACTAACTGGATTGCCTGCTGTTTACAGAGACCTTCCGACCTGAAGCAAGTGGAGGACGTCAAATTCGGAGCGATGAGACTCGCCACAGCCATGGGAGTCGCGGGATTCGGTTCGAACGCGGAGTTGTGGAGCTCCGTTTCCGACTGTGTTCGTTCGACATTTTTCTCCGCCCAATTCACCCATCGGCTTCAGTTCGACTGGTGGCACGTGTCCCGCAACCAGCTGCTCAAGCACCTCGGATGGAAGCGCGAAAAACTCGCCGCTGCCGAGGCCAAGTGGTGCACGCACGGCTGCTCCTTCGTCCATCGCAACGGCGTTCGTATCGGGCTGCAGATCACCAAGGGAATGTGATCGCCCCGCACTTCGTACCTTCATTGTTCTTTCGTCTAAACGATCGCATAAACGCGCATTATGTCCATCTATGTCGCTTCTTCTTTCAACGGTTAACGCGTCAAGCGAGCTCATTCGAGAGACCCGAAGAAAAGCGGAGAACCGTTCGCAGCGGCGAGATGTTGTGAGCGTTGGAGTCGAACCGATTGTCGCGGCGTGCGATCCAAGTCGCGTGGAACAGGAGCCACGGCGGGTGTCTGCTTCGAGTGTTGATTTCTGCTTTTCGAACGGTCGGCGCGACAACCGGGAGTTAGAGAAGGGAAAACGAAAAAGTAAGCAGGCACTCGGTCGGTGGGAGGCTGCAAACGACACTCACTATTGGGCAGACCCACAAGACGCCTGCTTTTCATCAGCCTTTGCACATCATGTAAAAGAAGTGTACACTTGGGTCGGGCGGGAGGGCAGATGACCGGGTTCCGCGCTCACTTGCCGATTGACCAGCCGCCGCGCGCACTGCCGCATGACCCGCGAATCTCCGCTCGTTGAACGACAAGCGCGTTCCTCCGTCGAACGCCCTCGAGCCGCACCACATCCGTCTGTCCTCCAAAGAGCTGCGGTTGTTCCCGTCCAGCAGGCATTGGTGGCCCAACTCGCAAAGGCCGTCAAAACTTTTTGCTGTTTGATCGAGCGGGCCGACGAGGCGGACGTCCGCTTGAATCGACTGCGAGTTCCAGTGCTTTTGGTTGACTTCAAGTTGCTGTCGACCGTCCGTTTTTGCATTCCAGTCGGCACGGGAGTGGTTTTTTGCGCAGCTACCGACCGCACTGCCAACCGCAAGCCGACGATTTGGCGCCCGAACTGCTCCGGCGGCGTCCATTTCTCTCCGGCGGGATCGTTTGTGCGCACAACTTGAAGCTGAACTCCAGCAACGGGTGTTTTGTTCTCTCGCATGCCGCACCGCAAGAATAAACGAATCGTTTTCGTTCACCTCCTCATCCGTTTTGCCCTTAAATGAACGGAAAAGCAAACGCTTGCCCGTGAGTCACGGGCGGGCAGAAGCGGGCACTCTCTCCGCACGGCGAGCAGGAGAGAGCGCGAGACGGACAGCTTGCGCGCGCCCCTCTGCGTGCTTCTCGTCGACTCCCCGCTGCCTGCCGCCCACGACCCGCGGACGCTCGCCGTCTTCTGCGGGTTGGTGGGTGGGAACAGTGCTATCGTTAGTTAGCTGTCGATCAGTGTGTGTGTGTCCCCAGAGGAGTGGGAGGGCGGCGGGGTCACACACATCCACTGACGGCGAACTTTTGGTCGGCCCGAACTTCGGTTCGGGCCAAATAATCGAACGCAAGAACTCTCACTTCTCTTCTTGTCGGCGGCCGAGGGAATTCTAGCTTGCACTCCAGAAACCCGTGCTCGTCGTGGAACGCGGCAACACCCGTGCGCACCAGTCGAAGCGCTTGCGCGTGGAACTCCTGGCCGCCAACCATTGGATCTTCACATGCACCTGCGTAGCTTTATTTATTGAAGACAGTAAAGAAGGCGACAGAATCCAGGGATTACCATCGATAATGGTCGCGGTGAACACGAAGCAGACGTCCGTTTCGTCCACTCGCTGTGTCCACGTGCACACGGTGTTGGCCGCTCGGCTCGCGTAGAGCGCGAGGACCTCCTTGTCGAAGTTCTCGGTCTTCAGCGCGAATTGCGGGCGTTGAGCAAAGAACTGCTTCGTCCAGTTCACTCGTTCGGGATGCACGAGCTGAACGACGCGCTTGACTGTTGTCAAATGAACGAACAAACATTGAAGTGAACTCGTTCGTCACCAGTCGGATTTCAGTGCGCAGCTTCTGCAGCCGCAATCCCGGCTCTTTGGTCCCAACGGGCGAGGCGGGCGGAACAATCGACGCGGATTTGCAGTGCGGTCGGCACTTGAGTCTCTTCCTCAACGTTGATGAAGGAAGAAGCGAACGATGTCCACAGGCAAGCGAAAGCCCAGAATGTTCAGTTGAAAGACGAACTCGTCGTTCAACGAGCGGAAGTTCTCGAAGGCCGCTCGGATTTCGGCGGCGTCTTTCTCCGCCCACAACGATGCGGGCCTGGACTCAAAGATCGCCGCCGGAGTTTCGAGTCGCCACGTGCTGAGGAACAGTCGTTCAACCGCTCCGTTTGGTTCGCAGCTGAACCCAAGGACTGGATCGGAGCGATAAAAAGAGAACTCACGCCCCGTGAGCGCCAATGCTTCCGATCGGAACCTCGAAGCGAAGCACACGAGCGGGCGCCCGAAAAACGAGATGAGATCTAAACGAATGGCTTGCAAAGCGTCCCTCTAGCAGAGACGAACATTGCTGCGGGTGGGGATCGCCGAGGTTCACCTGTCGCATGCGAGTCGACGAGAGCAAGGGCCACATGATCGTGCAGCGCGAGTAATCGATGGAAACGTAGACGAGCTTGTCGAGCAGGAACTCCCGCAGCACGTCCATCACGGGCATCTTTCGCTGACATTCCGCGATGTGCAGTTCGACTGCTTCCAAGCTGCGGTGATCCGAAACACAAGGGATGAACAGAAGCCGTCTTCCCACTCACCTTTAAGGACCGAAAGGATTGAACACCACTCCCGAACGCTCGCGATCGGCAAGTGTCGAGACCACGGCAACTTCGCCGCATGTCGCCGCTCTTCGGCGGTCGTTTCCTTTGGGCGGTAGGCGTCCACTTGCTTTCGACATCGACTAGCGGGCGATCCATCGGTAAGCGTCCTCTCTCCTCGTCATTCCTTCGTCGTCCAGGGATGGGGGATGTTGAGGAGGTCCAAAAGAAGCCGAAGAAGAAGGCGATGCGGCCGCGCGTGCGGGACGTCCTTTGCCGCTTCTTCGCGGTCGACCGAGCGGGCGGGCAGAAAGAAGGCGAGCGGAAGCGACTTCAGCGGACGGCCAACTTCCGGCTGATGGTGAGTGGGCGCCCGCACTCACCCCCCACTCCCGTCTGCAGCTCGTCTCCACGGGATTTCTCCTAACCAGCGTGTGACGGCGCTTCGCGCCGTCCCCAGCTGGGGGGTGTCATTAGACAGGTGCGTATCGAATGCTTCCGTCAACTTTTTCAGTAACCGAGTGCTCGTCGCAACGGTAAAGCCGAGTCAGGTGTCACAAATGTCTGGTTCGATGGAAGCCGGCAAATGGGTCGTTTCTCAGCAGACACATTTCTGTTCCTCGGTTTTGATTGTACGAACCCAAAGAAAACCGATCCAAACAGTGAAAGCCGCTTGCAAATGCAGTCCTCAAGCAGGGCACGCGCACAACCCTGTTCAATATTTACCAACAACGCCAACTGTTTGCTTTTGTGTCAGCGAGCGGATAGAAGTGAAGGTCAATTGCCACGATAAAAGAGTGACCGCAAAACAGGAGTGGAGGAACCCATCGCCGAACGGTCCATTACTCGTTAGCCGCAAAGCGTTTGAAAAATCTGAAACGGTGGTAAGACGAGCAACGACGTGCTCAACGTTTCTGCTAAATTTCATGAGATTCCGTCCACGCATCTCTAAACCCGCCCGGTTTTTGCCCGATTGCAGGCATTGAGTTTGCCGGAATAATGTGGCCAAATGGGCCAAGTCGATTCTGTCAAATGTACGCAGTCTTGAAGCCAGGATTCTGCGCTCTCGAATGAGCCCGCATTCATCTCGTGACGCCAGGAATGCGATGAGAAGGATGGATTTGAAATTCGCCGAAATTTTCGAACCGACACAAAATTTCTCTTCGAATTTATCGTTGTGAAATCGGCTTCCAATCCACGCGAAATCCGCATCAGAAGATGCGCAAGACCTTCGAGGGAGGATTATTTTAGTTTTTCGAATAAAATTCGAAGAGCCGAGAACGGCGCCCCCGTGTGTGGACCTCTTCGATTTTCCGCCTCGACCTTTCGACTTTGGGCGATCACAACTTTTTTCAACGACGTTTCTTGAGGATGCTGTCAACAGATAAAATGTTCCTCGTTTCACGGCGCATATTTTTGTCCACGGGGCGGCTGGATTTTGCCGTGCCCAAAAAACGGTACGGCGCGGAACGTTGGCACGGAACGTTGAACGTGCCCGCCAGCGGTCGAAATGCACATTTTCGGACTTCGCGCATGCGACTTCCTCTCGCCAAAAAAATTTCAGCTCGATAGGAGCAACGGCTAAAAAGTTGAGAGGGCGAAGGGGACTGACAAACGCACCGGTTAGCGCCGTTTACGGGGGGACGTTCGGCCGCTCGCTGCGGAAGGCGACGATGAAGATGGCGCTCGGCGAGGATAGCGGCCGCTCGGCCGTCTTCTGAACGAACCCGCCCCATTCGACCGCTCGCGTGTCGCAGACCGAACTGACGGCCATCGCGCGTATCCTGCGGCCCCAATCGTTCGGCGGCCTCATCGGCGAGTTGGAGCTGAGGGAGCCGCGCTTCCGGCCGCTCGCCTTCCCGAACGGCCTCTTGAGTCGTTTCGTCGGTGAGTCCACTTCGATCTCGCTGCTGCCCACGTGTTCCATTCGAGAGTACCCCGTCTCGTGATGAAGACGACTTGGGGCTTCTGCCGTGGACGTGCCGCCGTCCTGAAGGCGCTGGGCCCGCAGTTGCGCGAGCTGGAGTGCCCGCTGGAGTTGCTGCAAGAAGCCGAGGTCCCGCGGCTGCGGCTGGAGACGTTCGCGAACAACGACGAGCTGGAGAAAACGGCGAGTTCTCCGTTCACTTCTCCTCCGACCTTTGAGCTTTCAGGTCGACCTCAACGTCCTCCGGCACGCGATCCGTTGCGTGCAGCTTCGGCACGTGGGCGGCTTTCACGGCCATCCGCGCGCCCCGGGAAGCGAGTGCGCGACCGATGAACTGCAGCTTTCGTTCGGCCACGTCGATTTCCACAAAAAGAAGAAATTCGAAGGACTGCGCGCTCTCTCGTCGATGCGCCGCCTGACGAAAGTGAGCCTCCGGTTCGACCAACTCGGCAGCGTGAGTTCTTTCCGCTCCTCGCTGTTCATTCGACTTCCTTGCAGTGTTCCGACCTCCAACATGCGGGCGTGCTCAACGACGTCCAGCGGGTCGCCCGTTTCGCTCGCGGCCACTGCGCCCGCGTGGAGCGCTTCAGCGTGTGCATCGGAGTGATGGGGACGCCTCTCGAGCCCCTCGCCGCGCTCTCCTTCTTCGCCGACATGCAGCCGGCGATCGTCGAGCGGCCGTTCAGTGGGGAGGACGTCGCCCGGCTGCCCGAGCCCGAGGGCAAATTCCCGTCGAAGATGCTGAAGTGGAGCAGCGATGGGATCACTCACTACCTTCATTCGTAACTGCCGACCGGTTCCTGCATTCAATGTCCTCACTTTTCATTTGTTCTTCGACTACTGCAATAAACGCTTTGAATCTGGAGCGCTTCTTGCTGCCCGGGAATTCCGTTCAACGAGGAAGGCGCCCACTTGCTTCGGCCGAGTGGGACGAATCGTTTGAAGAGTTTATTCCGGGAATGCACGACAATCAACAATCCTCGACGATCTCGACCTTGAGGGCGGCCTCCAGGTCGTCTTCCTCCTCCCGTTCGCCCTCCGGCACGTCCTCTTTGGAGCCAGTGAGTGAACAAGTCCCAGTGCGTGCGTGTGTGAAAAACTGGCCGCCCGCAAAGGCGGTGAGTTCGCTTTCTGCCGGCGTCCCCGGCTTTTCTCTCAGTGATCCCCGATTGCTGCGTATTTAAGCGCCGAACGCCCTGGTTCTAAAAACGGGACGTTGCGACTAGCTGGGCTCTCCGCCGGCGTCGACGAGCGGAGATAGAATCGCTACGTTAAGAGCCGCTTTCCCCGCAAATGGCGCTTGCGGGAGTCAGCTTGGTGATTGACATCTTTTGACCGCTTTTCGTGAACTATACACATTAAGTTATTGCTGAATTTAATGCAGCGTTTAGATGTCCACTGTTATCCGTTTTTTTCAAAGGTCTCGGGCGAGTACTTTTTATATTTCGAGTATGTAAAGCTGTCGTTTTAAAAACCGGTGTTGAACTTTGTATTCTCTGCCGCGTTTCTTGGATTGTCAGAAGAAGCTTAGAACGGCTATTTATTGCCGCTGAAGTTGCTTTTGTTTTGATTCCGCGTCCTTCCGCCTGCTATTCGCCCGTTCCGTAAACGATCGTGGGACTTCTTTCATCGTTCGTCCGAACGGTGGCCTGTTTTCAAAGCCGGAAAACCGAAATGACAGCAGTCGAGTTCAAATCATCCGCTTCAGTGCCTCCTGATTGAGCGGTAGAAGAACGTGGAGAACAAGCGAGCCCCGAAACCAAGATGGCGGTCCACGCGCAGGGTGACGACGCGACTGCTCTCTTGCCTCCGCTGATAGAAACAAGCAAGAAGCTCGATGAAAAGTCCCGTATGTTTTGCGCTCTGTTTTCTCGATCCTGGGTTCAGACCGGAAGATCAGGGACATCCAGGGACTCCGCGGAGTGGCCATCCTGAGCGTCCTGCTCTTCCACATCCGCGGCGACAAGTTCCCCGCCGGCTACTTGGGAGTGGACGTGTGAGAGACCCTCATGCTTTCTTTACTCCCTTCTCCGCTTGCAGCTTCTTCGTGATCTCCGGCTACCTGATGTGCATGCTGCTCTCCCGCCACCCGCAGCTGGACGGGCCGAAGGTCCGCGACTTCTACTTCCGTCGGCTGAAGCGCATCGTTCCCGTCTATCTGCTCGTGATCCTCGCCGTCTTGTTGGCCGCTATTTTTGTGTTCATGGCCCCGCTGGACTACGAGGCGTTGCCCGGGGGCGTGCTGAAGCCGCTGGTGTTTGCCGCCAACATCCCGTTGACCGATGAGACGGCAAACTACTTTAGCCAGGCAGGTCCATTGTTTGGGTTGCGTCGTAATGGAACCGCTTTGAGAGTGCGGGAGACCGCAATTACTTTCTGCACTTGTGGTCGCTGGCCGTCGAGATCCAATTCTACGTGTGGTGTCCGCTGCTGGTCTTTTTGTTGAACCTCGTCCAGCTGCACGTCCGCCCGTTCCTTGTCTTCTGCGTCGGTGTCGTTTCCTTCTGGCATCAAGCGAATTCGGTGCACGACGAGGAGCACGTAGGCTTAAGGAGAGATGTTTGCGGTAATGCTTCCTTTTTAGATGGCCTTGAGCAGTCGCGTGTGGCAATTCGCTTGCGGTTTCGCCGCCCACTACATCGAGCAGAGCCGAGTCCTCGACTGGGATGCGTGGGTGGGAGAGGCGGGCAAACAATGTGAGCGCATAACGGAGGCATTGAATGGCGCTCTTACTGCAGCAATCCGCCGTCGAGTGGCTTACGTCTTCGACCAAACTCTCATGCTTGTGGTCACGTGCGGGTTGATCGCAATGCTGAGCGTCCCTGTGTTCCACACAAAACCGCACACCCGAGTCGCTCTCCTCTTTTTGGCGGTCCTGATCATCGGCCGATCGGGCGAGAGCTTCCTGCTGAGCAACCCGCTGCTCGTGTTTGCGGGCGACATCTCCTACTCGGTGTACCTGATCCACTGGCCGCTCTACGAAGTGCACAAGTACCTGGACATCGGTTCGTACTTGTATCGCCGCAAAGTGTCCTTTGGTCGTGAGTTCGCCACCTATCGCGCTCACCGCACAACTCGCTTCAGCCGCTTCGTTTCTGATCTTCGCTTCTCTTTTCTTCGGCTACTTGCTAGAAAAAGCGTATGCTCGTGCGAGCGGCTACGTTCGCGGGTGGAAATCGTTAGTGTTTGTTGCGACATTCTTGTACGCCTGCATCGTTGCCTCGCTGGTCTATTTGGCCGTGAATGCGGACAGCGTGCCGGTCAGTTTCCGTTCGCTTTGGTTTTAGAACCTCTTGTGCTCCACAGAAACTCCTCGCTCGTGTACCGACACACCTCCAGTCGGCGGAAGGAATTCATCGAGATCTCATGGGCTTTTGGGAACATCGCGACTCTCCCCAGCCACTCAGTTCTTCGTTTGCAATGGCCTACAACGCTCAGTTCAAGAATCTCAGCTGGAATCTCGCCACATGCCCGCAACGCGACAAGGAGGCAATGCCCACCGCTTACAACATCACGCCGATGGACATTGGCGGCACTTGTTATCAACAAGTGAGCTGGTTCTTTTTTCTCTCCTCACTCATGCTTGAAGGGCCGCGGGACGAAGAACATTGTGCTCATCGGTAAACTCGTTTTCCCAATCAACCAGCCTCCCGTATTTGCAGGCAACTCACACGCAAAGGTCGCCTACTACGGCGTGGAGTACCGTTTTCGCGATCTCTACGCCAACTTCACTCTATTCGGCGCCGACCAGTGCATGCTCGTCGGGCAGCGGCAGAAACGAAGATACCTGACTCCGGTAGCTTCGTGTTTTTTGCCTGAGACTAACGCCCGTTTGCAGAAGAAGTATGCGGCTTGCTCGTTGTTCGTTAAGGACTTGGTCAAGATGCTGAAGGCGTTCACGCATCGAATCGACATCATCATCGTCGGCAACGCCTACTTGCTGCCCAACGTTCCGTCGGTCGTCGACTGGGCCACCGACCCGCTGATGAGCGAGATTCAGCGGCGTTTTGAGTCGCTTGCAAAGATCGCCCGCGAGGTCGTGTTCGTGCCGCGCGGCCACTTCGACACGGGCATCACGCCTCACCTGCCGATTCTGCAGAGACGAGTGATGTCCAATCAGGACCTGTCGATGTTCCGCACGCCGTTGTGGGTAGGTTGCAAGTGCATCGAGTCTCCAGCGCAATCCTCCGCAATTAGTTTAACCACAATCAAATGTTGCCGCACCTGAAGGAGCGGATCGACCGGCTGAACTGCACCAAGTGCGTTCTAATGGACTGGGAGCACTTGTGGTGCGCCAAAGGCGACGGCCGCTGCGACACGATCGACCAAGTGCGCCGTCTCTCCTACTTCTACGATACGAACCACCACAACGGATACGGGAGTCTGCACGTCGGACTTTTCGTTCGACAACTCTACGACACGTGGGCTAAGAAGAGGCGAGAAGAGCGAGTGAAAGAACGGGCTGTCCATGCGGAGCCATTGTCCGTCCGCCGGCCGCCCGCCGTTTAATCTTTTGACAGCCGTCTATTGTATTTAAACGCGAAACGACGTTTGTTCTGCGTCGATTAAACCACGGAATAAAGTCACCCCGCTCCCATCGTTCTCTCGGTCCCCATCGGCGTTCCACACCGCCGAAGAGGTCAGACCAAAGTGGTTCGTGCTTCTGGCAATTGACAACTGATTTCTCTGTACGTCCCTCCCGCCTGCGGCGCACAAAACGTTCCCGCGGCTGTCTCGTCCTGACGAAATCTCGCCACCTTCGTCCCGTCTCGTCTCGCGGTCATCCACCGGCTTCTCCACTTTCTCAGCGTTTGCAACCGGCCGCTCCCAACAGCCTTGTTGCCGCCCACACAAGACTTCCTTCGTTCTCGTCTCGCGAATCTCGTGGAGACGCGTTCGAGTGGGCGGCCGGCGTCTACAGGCGGGAGGACGCGATGGACGGCGCCGCGAGAGGAGTCGACCGATTGGTTCAGTTGTTTGCAGCGATAAGAAGAAGGCGGTTGAGAGGGCGGACGTGAAGGAGAAAGCAGCCGGTGGACACGCCGCCAAGTGCCCGTCTCTAGTGGAGAGCGGCCGGCGAGCGGGCGGCAGCGGGCCATCTTCTCGTTCACCCGCCCGCCCTTCTTTTAACCTCCCCTCCGACGGTCGATCCACCCTCCCCGAAGTGTCGATGCTCGCCGCGCGGCCTCGCCGAAACAACGAGGCGGTGGGCGCCGTCCCCCGCTCGAGCGGCCGCTTCGTGTTCCCGACGGGCGGGCGGCCGGTCGGTGTTCAAGCTCGGGCGGGCGAAAGGAGAGAGCGGAAGAAGCCGCGCGGCAGCGGAAGGATCGCCCGCCCGCTCGCTCGTTTTGGCGGGATGGCGGCCGTTGAGTGGTGGGCGGTTGAAAGGAGGCCCTCCACACGGTCGGCCACTCCTGCTGCTCGCTCGTTTGGTGGGCATGGTCGAGAGGAGAGCCGGCAGTCGAATTCACCTCCCGCTCGTCTCCCGTCCGCCTCCCGGCTGCTCGTTTTTCCCCAATCGGCCGTTCCGTGTGCAGATGGCCGCTCTCTGGACGTCACCTATCACTATCCGCCGTCCCCCCTTCGGATCGGCGGGAAGAAGCGGGCGAGCGAGAAGCGAGCAGCTCTCCCACTGCCCCTTTCATCTCGTCCGCTTTTCCCGCTCTCCGACGTGATCCCCGCGATCGAGGGCAGCCGTGAGTTCTCTTCGACCACTCATTCGCGCTTGCCGTCGTCTTCGTTCTCCCGCTCGCCCTCTCTGCCGAACGAGCCGCTCGATTGCTGGAGGAGGCGGCCGACTGCCGAGTAGCCGGCGGAGTGTGCGGAGTGCCGGCCGCACCGTCCACTCGCCCGTTCTTCCGTGCTCCGCGCCGGCCGCCGCATCGATCGCTGGCTTTCGGCGAGGTTGTTGGACGACCCGCTCGCTCCTCATTGACCTCGAGCGAAACGGCCGCCGACAGCCGAAGCGATCGGGCCGGGCGGCTTCTCTCCACAACTCGCATCGAAGTTTCTATACTTCGAATCGATAACAGAACGTGATTGGCCGAATTAGAGTGCGAGAAAGATTGTTTATCGCCTAGTCATTTTCAATCAAACACGATTCATTGAGAAGACAAAACAGAGGCCGCTGTGTAACGAAGAACTACGCAATCAAAGAGAATTAAAGTGGACGTAGTAGGGAATGCCGCCATCTCGTGTCCACTTCATCTGCGACGGGAGATCGAAATCGAAAGAAGGCAGTGAGTCGCAATGCTCCCGACTGAAAGGCGCCTCTAGCAACGACCACCGCTCGGTGCAAAATTCGGGCGTTTGGTCGATTTCGAAGAGGTAAGGCGGGAGGCCGATCAGAACACCGAAATGCTGCACGTGTTCGCAGTGACCGAAGACGAGACGAGCGATCGAGGGAATGGACTCGAGGGCACTCGCAACTCCTTCCGTTGCGAACTGCAAGCCGACGATTGCCGATTAATCGGCGAGGAACTTACGGAGCCCCGTTCGAAGCGACAGACGACCGTCTTCAAGCCGGACATTGCGGAGAATGCTTGCAGCTCCTCGAAATTCTTCTTCTTCTCGATTTCGTTGATGTCGAACGAAAGGACGAGTTCTTCCGTTGCGCACACGCCGCTCTCCATCGGCAAAGCCGCCAGAAGGCCGTCCACGCACACGTGAGCTCGTCGAATGTCGTGCTTGAAGAGGACGTCGAGGTCGACCTGAAAGCCGATTGCCTGCCCATTAGAACGAGAGCAAGGCCTCACACACGAACTCGTCCACGCGTTGTCCACGAACTCGTCCAACTGCATCGGCTGCACGTCCGCTGCGCGCAGCAACTCGAACGGACACTCCAACTTCGTCAACTGCGGCCCCAACGTCTCCACAACACGCAGCAAACAAGCGGGCGGCTCCACGCAGAACGTGATGGCCAAGTGGCGAACACCTGAAGAGAAAGAAGATAGACGGGGCGGGCATCAGTCTTCGATCTCTGGGAGGATGCGCCCACTCTAACGAGTTCCGGCGACGACGGCAACATGTGCGCACTCTCTCAATTAAAAAAGGGCAGTCCCCCAAAGAAAGGCAAGACGGATGCTCACGCCGTCTTTAAGCAGAAATCCACGGAGAACTCACCGACGAACGGGAGCAGCGAACACTCCGAAACGACCGCTTCTGCGGCGACCTCGCACTTCAGCACGAGCTTTTCGAGTTGATTTCCGACAGAATTCGGTCCGGAAAGTCGGGCGAGGGCATCGAAGGCTTTCCCACCGATGTGTCCGACGGACGACGGCGGATTGCACCAAACGAGGAGCCGCTCGCCCGCCTCGTCTCTGATCGCAGCTTCCAGCGTCGCATTTCGAATCGATTGACGGAAAAGGCGAAGAAATTGTCGGGAAACGAGCTGAAAGAACGAGGAATCGAAAGGAGTGCTGAATGCACTGGCCATCAACCGAAACTTCGGTCGTCGCTCTTTCCTCGTCCGGCCGTCCTGCTGAATCCAAACGGAGTTGTCCAGCGCGTAGAAGCGAGCGAAAGATTCGAGCAACAGCGGCTGCATCGTCTTCTTTCGCCTTCTGGTCGGCTCGATCCCTCCATTGGCGTTTCGTTCGCAAACAACGGGCATTGCTTGAAAACAACCAGAAATGTGAGTGAAACACGCGCAAATCGACAGCAAACGGCGGAGAAACGAGTGGGGAGCGGGGCGCTCCGCAAGAGCGAACCGCCCGCCCGCGAAAAGTGCGCAACGTTCGTCGACTTCTCGTCCGAACGGATCACGCGCCGGGCGGCGAAACGTTTCTCTTGCTTTCTCGCTCGTTGTTGACCGCGCACAGAAGATTTTGGTTGAACCTGATGGGAAGGCGTAAAGGTGCACTACGTCGTTGAATACTCCTCATTCACTTCAAATTCCCCCTGGAAAAAGAGAGAAATCGTACGTTTGTTCGTCCCACTTGCCCCTTCAACTAAATGCGTGTACTCCAATTGAGTTAGAATGTTTTCTGTCCACAGAAACAAGCGCGTGCGAAGACTTCTCCCCAAGTAACGAGCAATTCACGATCAAACGCTTCTTCTAACAAAAACACCCAAAGAATTGCGGCCGCTCGCTCGAAATGTTGCGAAAAGCGGCGGCCGATCGGCGGAATGACGTCTTTTTGACGCCCTGACCGCTCGCATCCCGTGCACCCGCAAACAGAAAGAGCGGAAAGCGGGCAGCCGCTCGCGCTCATCAGTCGGTCAGTGAGGTGGACGAGCGAGCGGCTCGTCGCTTTCTTTTCGCTCCTACCGGCGAAGTCAAGAGAATTGCGGCCAAAACATTCCGTTTTCTAATCGCCGGCAATGGAAGCTCCCACGGGAAGCGATGAGGCGAGTAACCGATCGATCATCTCGAATCTACGGCTTTTCGCTTCCAGTTCGTCGTCAGCCACACGGAAGACCACAAGTGAATTTCGCACGTCTATCGCCTCGCTGCCGCCGTTCGCTGCCGCCGTTCGCCGCCTCGTTTTCAAACTGCCGATCGGAAAGGACGAGAAGGAAGTTGACGAGGAGGGCGGAACGAGTCGAGCGAAGCGAGCCCCTTTAATCAACGTCCGTTCTTTCCATCCTTCCGTTCAGATCGACGCTTCCGACCGCGTGTGCCTGCGGTCCGCTCGCCCTGGTGCTCCTCGTTCAGTTCTGCTTCGTGCTCTTCTTCTCGTGTTCGAGCAACGGCACGCGGACGGTTCGGCGCGTGCCGAGCACCAGGGTGAGCGGTAGAATGCCTGTACTTCATTGTTTCCTTTGGCTTAGATTCCCTCGCCTGCCGGCCACAGCGCTTGAGACAACGACCTTTCAGTTACTTCCACCTCTCCAATGGCGGACGAGAGCGACGAGGACGGCGGAATGATGGCCCTGCTGAAGGATCTCAACAGAAAACTCGATGCGAATCGCGTCGAAGCGACGAATCGGTTCGATGCTCAGCATTCGGCTACCCTGGAGCTGCAATCGAAGTTGGAGCGACTGAAAAACGAGAACAGGGCGGAGATGCGGCAATTGCAAGCGGCCAACGAAGAGAAAGTAGCGAACCTCACGGCGACGACCGACCGACTGCGGGAGCAAATCGCCGACTTCCACCGAGTGAACATCTCGAATGCTCCCGCTGCTCTCTACTTGCGTGCCAAAACCCGAAAACAGCACGGCGTTGACAGTGGAAGACGTTATTTGGAGGGTGATACTGTTTGGGCTTTTTGTGTGTTTGCCAGTCATTCGTCTTATCATCTGTTGTTTAACGTCTCAAGAGAAAAAGAAGTGAGTGTAAGCACAGGAAGCATCGAACTGAACAGAATGTCTGGCATTTGTTGCTCACAGAACACGCTGTACCCACTGCTCCAAAAGAACGGTAAACAAGACGACGTTGCTGATTTTTCCCGCGCCCAAGTGAGTCAGAGATGGCAAAATCTTCCTTTCCGTTTCGATGACTCACAAGCGGCAGAGGGCGACTCTCTCCGCGGAAAAAGGAGAGCACGCCAGACGAATAGAACGCGCGCGCCCTTTCTGCGGGCACCTCATCGACTGCCCGCCTGCCGATCTGCAGGAGAGTCGCCCGTCTCCCAGCTCTCTTCGGGTTGGTGGGTGGGATCGAAATTGATCGGGCGCGAGTATCATCAAATGTGGACCCAGTGGGTGGTTGGGCGGTAGGGCCACAGTTGGCGGCAACTTTTGGTCGGCCCGGACTTCGGTTCGGGCCAAATCATCACGAGTCAAGCGGACATTAAGAGGATGGCGCTTACAAGCCAAAAAAGCAATAAAAAGACGACATCTCGTTGCCTTCCATCAGCCGCTCCTCCGCTTCGAGTGGACAACAAGATCGATCAGCGGGTTGCGTCTTTCAGTCTCCGTCGCGTCGTTCCAGCCGAATAAACGAAACGCGCTCTGGATGCAAATTCCCCGCGGATTCGAGCGGTCTCACGCAAATTTTCGGTCGACTTTGGGGGCGAACCGGGCGGCGAGTTCAGTCCGATCCGCCTGCGAGCTTTCGAATCGCCTGCTTCCTTTCCGCTCTCCCGTCCCTCCCTTCGCCCCCGGGTTCTCCGTGCGCCCGACGATGATGGAAGACGAGCACCTGGTCCGCTTGAAGAGTGAGTGCGCCCGTCTTGTGGTTCCTTCTCCTTTGGTCTTCCCTCCTCCCACTGTTCTCTCCGCCCCGCCGTCTAACACACGCCCACTTGCAGACGAGGAGCGCCGCCGCACCGACCACAACCGCGACCTGCCGGTGAGTCGGCCGCGCTCCTCCATGCTCTCAATCGATCGACGGATTGCAGCTGGCGTGGAAGAAGAAGCGCGGCGGCGAGGCGACGCTTGGCGGGCCCGTGCGGCTGCCGAAGGGCGACGGGCCGTTCCCGCTGCCGCGCAACGCGGAGGTCAGCTGCCTGTCGGGCGACCGGTGAGTCCCGCCGTTCTTCCTCCTCTCAATCGATCCCTCGCCTGCAGCTACCGAGTGGAGGGCAAAATCAACGATCGCGTGTACGTGGTGCGGGCGCTGCGCTCCAAACGCCTCTACGCGATGAAGGTCGAGTGGCTGACGCGCGACCGCAGCACCAAGCAGATGTTGGTGAGCACTCGGGAGAAGGAAGGGACGTCTAATCGCCGGGAGATTGCAGCGGGAAGTGTTCCTGCTGACGGACGTGGACCGCCACCCCGACCGCTTCACCCGCTTCTTCCCCCGCATGCAGAACAAGGGCCGCGTCGCGAACAGTGAGCACTCGGATGGGCAAACTAATCCCTCCGCTCTGCTCGCTCGTTTCAGCGTTCAACTTCATGGTCTACACGTGGTGCGAGATGGCGAGTGCCCCCGCCCGTCCGTTCGCCCACTCACCCGCCCGCCCGCTTGCAGAACCTGAACGACGTGCGCGCCGTCTACCTGAAGGGCTGCGACTTCTCGCGCGTGGACGCCGCCCGCATCTCCATGCAGACGTCCCTTCTGGCTTCCAACTTTTTTCAAACCTCCCCTTCCGCTTGCAGGTTCCAGGGGATCCACGACGTGCACACGCTCGGCTTCCTCCACCGCACCGTGCAGCCCTCCAAGTTCATGCTCGGCATCAACAAGCCGCACATGATCTACACGTGAGTTCTCCCCTCCTTCCACCCACTCTCCTCTCGGGCTGCAGGATGGGCTTTTCGCGCTCGTACCACTTTGAGGTAGGGTTGGCAGTGGGCATGACGCCCACCTGCCCGGCAATCACCATCTCTACTTCGAGGCGCGCTACGACACGAAGCAGTCGACGTCGCCGCGCAAGCTGCCCAAGTTGGCCAACCGGACGTTCCGTGAGTGCCCCTCCCTCTCCGCCCCTTACTTCCGCCCAGTGCCCCGCTCGTACCACCGGCAGAAGGAGCCGTTCCGCAAGGACGATCTGGAGTCGTGGATCTACTGCTGCTTCAACTTCTTCGGGCGGCGCCTCTTGCCCTGGACGGAGGCCTTCAACGACCTGAACATGCTGGTGAACAAGGAGCGGCTGTTCTGCGACGGCTGCAAGTCCCCCGCCCGCTCTCCACTCCAACACTCGCCCGCTTTCAGTCGACGAGGTCTACAAGCACGTGCCCAAGCAGGCGGGCAGCAGGCGGCCGGATGCCCACTGATCTCCGTGCTTGCAGTTCCTCGCCATCATGCACAACCTGGACAAATTCAACGAGAAGGCGCGTCCCGACTACGCGTTCATTGGGTGAGTCCGCCCGCCCGTCCGCCCACCAACCCGCCTTCAGGATGACGCTCATGACCGTACGGCGTTGCTTTCGACGGGCTGGAGACGAGTTTGGAGCCGCCGCAACGAGTCCCTCGATGGGCGGCTTGTTGCGGTGGCCCCCCGCTCGCTTCCGGCCCGTCGGAAGCAATCCGCACACTCGCTGCAGGTCAAAGAGTCCATCCGCTTCCCGCTGAAGGTGAGGAGGAGTGGCGGCTGTCCGCACGACCACGAACCGCCCGCCCGGCTGTCCGGAAAGCCTCGTGGTCCAGCGCCATCGGGCAGGATCGCAGCCTTCCGGGCAGCCGGGCGGGTCGGCGGGTGGGCGGACAGTCGCCACCGCTCCCTTCGCCGCAGGGCCCCTTCGACTTCCAAAAGGTGCGTTCGAACGACGAAGGCCGCCCACTCCCCCCTTGCAGAAGGCCGGCAAGAACGCGACGGTGGAGGAGGCGCCCGAGGAGACGGGCGGCGCGGACGCCATCGTCCTCATGGAGGCGAAGGACGAGCGCACCGCCACCGCCACCACGGGCACCTCGACCACGTCGGCCGCGCGCTCCAAGAAGGGCGTGAGTTCGGGGGAGGGCGCAACGCTCCGTTCATCTCCGCGAGCTGCAGGGCTTCCGCGACGACACGGAGGAGGACTCGGACGCGGCGCGCAACGTGAAGCCGCCGCCGCAGACGCCACCGCCCACTCCGCCGCCCGTCGGTCACCCCGTCCGCTTCACGCCGCCCCCGCCGCCGCCGCCGAAGCCGGCCAGCCAGTACCGCACGGCGATCATCGGCGGCAATCCGATCATCGGCGCCCACCGGCCCCTGCCCGCCGCCACGCCCACCTACCGCCCGATGCCGGCAGGCGGCGCGCCTCCACCTCCTCCGCCGCCTCCGGTGGGCGACCCGCTGCAGGTCGAAAAGCAGCGCCTCCGCAACGAGCTGGACGACCTGGCGCGCCGCCTCGACGTCGCCGGCGCCAGCATGAACCAGGCGGAGCTGTGAGTCGCCTCCGTCCGACTGCTCCAGTGATCCCGCTCGCTCTGATCGGACCTCGTGGTCGATCAGTGGAGCCGAGTGAGGGGAACGAAGGACGATTGAGTTTATTCCCGGAGAGGCGATCAACAACAGTTGGATCGGCGGGAGGGGAGAACGATGACTAAAGGCGGCGGAAAGACCGCAGGGAGAGCAAGCGGGCGGAATGCCCGAGACAGGCGGGCGGAAGGGGAACAATCCACTCGGGAGAGGAACGGGCGGCTTGCAGCGAGGTCGGATCATCCCTACCCCAACACAAAAGAGTTGAATGCCACGGAGGAACATCACTTGGATTACGGAGAGGCGGGAGGAGGATTACGAAGGGGAATAGACGAAGGAATCAACTGATCGCTGAAGGCGACGGAGAGGACTATTGGGGGAATGGGGGAACAGAAGAGAGGAGTCCTCAGGGGTGCTTCAGGCGGATCGATCTTCAATCCTCTGTGCCTTCCGGATGGTCGGGGCCCAGGTGCGAGTCGGTCGGGTCGCGGGCGTCGCGGAACACTCGAACGATTTGGTTCCGATGGCGACGGGCGGGTCCTCGATCGGGAACGTCGATCAGGACGAGGGCACGGCCGATGAGCTTCGAGATGCGGCCTTGAGTGCGGACGTGCGGCTGGTCTTGGAAGAGCACTCGGTCTCCGACTTGGAGACGGCGGCGGCGAGCGGAGTGGCGGCGGCGGAACTTCGCGGCGGCGGGGCTCTCGCTCGGCGGGTTTGCGTCGGGGATGGAGTCGTCCGGCGGCTTCTCGTCGGGGATGGAGACATCCGACGGCTGGAAGACGTCCAGCGGGCTTCGGATCGGGCGTCCGAAGAAGATCTCGGCAGGCGAAGCGGAGTTCGAGAGGGCGGCGGACGGAAGGCGGTTGTGCACGCCGAGGACTCGACTCAACGCCTGCAGGCCCTTCCCCTCCTTCAGGACGAGGGATTTCACGATCCCCACGGCCTTCTCAGCGACCCCATTGGACTGCGGATGATAGGGGGAGAAAACAAATGCGTGATGGAGTAGGAGGAACAGAAGGAGGCGAACAGGGAGGAAGAGAGCTGAGGGCCGTTGTCGGAGACGAGGGTCTTTGGACAGCCGAATTGATTGAAGATGTCCTTGAGGACGGCGATTGTGCGGTCGGCCGTCGTGCTTCGGAGTCGCTTCGCGATGATGAAGTTGGACTTGGCGTCGATGACCACGAGAATCCATTCTCGTCCGATGGGTCCGCCGAAGTCGATGTGCACGCGTTCCCACACGTGCTTGGGCTCGGGCCACGGGGCGAGCGGGATCTTGCGTGGCGTGGCGGCGTTCAGCGCGCAGTCGGGGCACTCGTTTGCCTTCGACTCGATCGCGCGGCCGATGCCCGGCCAGAAGAAGTGGCGGCGGGCGAGGAGCTTCATCTTCGTCGCGCCCGGATGTCCGTCGTGGAGCATGCGGAGCGCGAGAGGGCGGAGGTCTTCGGGGACCACCGGCCGTCCGCGGAAGAGGACCACTCCTTTGGCCAGCCGGAGGTCCCGGCGGCAGGCGGCGAAGGGCGCGAGGAGGGCGTCGTGCCCGTCCGCTCGCTTCCAGCCCTTGCGGAGGCGGTCGGCGACGGCCATGAGCGTGGGGTCCCTGCAAGTGGACAAGTGAATGCGAGTCGGGAGGTCGCTCTCTTGGAGCCAAACTTCCTTTTGGTCCAGCGGATCCTCCACGTCCACGGCGTCCTCGCTCTCGATCAGCCCGATGATCTCGTCCATGTCTTGGTCGGCGGCCGCTCGCTTCTCGTCGATCAGACGCGAGAGGGCGTCCACGTGCCCGAAATCCTCGGTTCTCACGTGTTCGATGCTGAAATCGAAACCGAGGAGGCGGAGCGCCCAGCGCCCGAGGCGGCTGGCGGTCCGGGGATCCAATCCCTTCGTTTGCTCCGTCCGGAGGAGCGCGAGCAGCGGCCGATGGTCCGTCTGCAAGATGAACTTACGTCCGATCAGGTACTTGCGGAATCGCTCGACGGCGAGGACCAGCGCGAGGGCCTCCCGCTCGATTTGCGAGTAGCGCTGCTGCACGGGCGAGAACGCCTTCGCCATGTGCATGACGACTCGGATGCTCCCGTCCGGCTGGCGGTGCATGAGCGTCCCGCCCATTCCGGTGGGTGAGGCGTCCGCCGCCACAACGATCGGCTTGTTCGGATCGAAGTGGGCGAGCGCGAGATCCGAGGCGAGGATCTCCTTCGTGCGCTGAAAGGCGGATTGCTGGGCGGCCGTCCACTCGAATGACGCTCCTTTGGCCGTCAGGAGTTCGAGCGGCCGCTTGAGTTCGTGCATCTCCGCGATGAACTTGGCGTAGTAGTTGAGGAGACCTAAAAAGGAACGAACCTCAGCCACGTTCTTCGGCTCCCGCATCGCGCGCAGCGCCTCCAGCTTCTTCGGGTCGGGGCGGAAACCCGACGCGTCCACCACGTGGCCTAAGTAGGAGACGGTGGGGAGGAGAACTTGCATTTCTCCGCCGATAGCCGGAATCCGTACTTCTCGAGCTGGCTGAGGGCAGCGAGGAGGCGGCGGTCGTGCTCCTGCGGGTTCGCGCCGTACACGAGGATGTCGTCCAGGTAGGCGGTCACACCCGTGAGTCCACTCGTGGCGTCGTCCATCGCTCGTTGGAAGATGGCCGGCGCGGACTTGAGTCCGAAGGAGAGTCGCTTGTAGGCGAACAAACCTTTGTGTGTCGAGATGGTGGTCACCAGGCGGCTCTCGGCCGTGAGCGGGATCTGAAAATACGCATCCTTCAAGTCGAGGATGGAGAACACCGCGCAGCCGTTCAGCTTTGCCAGCAGGTCGTCGATGTGCGGGAGCGGGTAGACGTCGTCCTCCAGGGCTTGATTCACGCCCGTACTGTAGTCCGCGCACACTCGCACGGCTCCGGTCGCCTTGCGGACGACCACGATCGGCGTCGCCCAGGGCGATCGCTCGACCTTCTCGAGGATCCCGCCCTCCACGAGGCGCTCGAGTTCCGCTTCGACCAGCGGCTGGACGGCGAGGGCCAAGTGGCGCGGGGGCAGGTGGGTCGGCTTCCTCTTCGAGTCGACGCGCAGCTCGGCCTGGAACGAGCACTCGCCGAGGCCGGAAGCGAACAATTTGGGGAACTTCCCTTTGAGGTCGACGGCCACGTCCAGTCGATCCACGTGCTCCACGCTCTCGAGCGGCGTGCGCCATTCGACGTGTTTCGACGGCAGTCGGGCGGGCAGCTCGGTCGGGACGGAGAGGAACTTCCACTTCCGCATCAGATGCACTCCGATGAGCGCCATCTCGGGACGGTGGAGGACGAGGAAGCGCTCGACCGATCGGCGGCCCTTCCAGCGGACTTCCGCGTGGAAGCTGCCGGCCACGTCGATGTCCTTGCCGTTCGCGGCGGTCACTCGAGTGCGGGCGTCGTCCAGATCGGGCGTGCCGATCGCCTGCCACTCGGCGAGGCCCAGCGCGTTGACGGTGGC
The DNA here is from genome assembly GCA_024699865.1 of Aphelenchoides fujianensis. Lineage (NCBI taxonomy): Eukaryota > Metazoa > Nematoda > Chromadorea > Rhabditida > Aphelenchoididae > Aphelenchoides > Aphelenchoides fujianensis. The sequence continues at coordinate 34,361 of JAMPIO010000156.1, read as the reverse complement.
CCCGGAGTCGAGCAGGAGGGTGAGCGGCTGGCCGTTGACCTCCATCGGCAGCGAGAGGCGATGGTCGGCCTCTCCGTCGACTGTGCTGATGGAGACCAGGGCGATCCGCTCGCGGCGGTCGCACTGCGGGGCCAGATGTCCAATTTTCTTGCATCTGAAACACGTGGCCTCTTTGAACTTGCATTCGTTTGGGTGGTGATCGCGGTGGCCGCATCTCCAGCACTGGCGGGCGGTCCGCGAGTCGTCGCGGCGGCCGGGATCCTTGCGGCCGGGCGTGCGGGGGCGTCCTTGATCCTTCGCTCCGTGTTTCTGCAATCGGGAGCGGTCAGTCGGGGAGTGGACGCCGAGGATCTCCGCAGGGCCGCTCTTGCCGGCGGCGCGGGCGCGGTCCTTGGCTGTGGCGATCACGCGCTCGCATTTCTCGAGCAGCTGCTCCATGGTCGCCTTCCCCTCCTTCTCCTCGATGATCGAGAGGGCGGCCTCCTGGGTCTTGCGGTCCTCCGGCCGCTTGAGGCCGACTGCGAAGAGGAGGGCCTGGACGTGCTCAGGCTTCATGTCCGCCCACTTGGCGCGGGAGAAGGCGGCGTTCAGGCGCTCGCTGAATTCGCGGACGGTCTCTCCGGCCTCGTGGCTCATCGCCAGGGCGTCCATTCGCCGCTGAAAGATCGAACGAGTAGCAGGGAATTGTGACAAAAGGGACTTGACCAGATTGTCGTAGGGCATCTCCGACGGAATGCTCGGGGCGACTGCGGACTGCAGTCGGGCGAACTCCTCCGCTCCGAGGGCGGCCAGCAGGAGGGATCGGTGGCCTTCCGGTCCGACGGCCTTGTCCTCTATTGTGCCCTGGAATCGCTGGAACCAAACCTCGAACGTCTGGTCCCGCTCGGGGCGGTAGACGAAAGACGAGATCCGCTGCTGGATCTGGGCGAGGATGGTGGCGATGTGCTGGGCGCCGAAGCCCGCCGCTCCGGTCGGGACGAACGGCGCGGGCGTCTGCTGCGAGGCGAGGGCCTTCGCGATCAGGCGGACGTGTTCCTCCGCTCGTTCGACGGCCTCCGTGTAGTCGCATTTGGCGTCCCGGTAGGCGTCCAGCTCGGCCACGTCCCCGAACGCGAGCCATCGCGCTTCGTGCTTCTCGATGACGGAGATCTTCGTCTCGAGCTTCGCGCTCAGCGCATCGAGCTTCTCGACGTTCTCCGGCGAACGGTCCTTGAGTTTGAGCGCCTTGCCGGTCTTGAGGGCCGCGTCGATGTCCCCGACCGCGCGGGTGATCGCTCCCTGTGCGTGGGGCTGACTGAAGGCTTCTTTCTCCATTTCGCCTGCAATTCACGGACAGCAAACACGAAAAATCGGGCAAACTTTCACCTTTGGTTCTCCTTTGGGCTCCTTGTAGAGGTTCGCGTAGAAATCGAACTCTGGGTCGCCAATGATCGGACCTCGTGGTCGATCAGTGGAGCCGAGTGAGGGGAACGAAGGACGATTGAGTTTATTCCCGGAGAGGCGATCAACAACAGTTGGATCGGCGGGAGGGGAGAACGATGACTAAAGGCGGCGGAAAGACCGCAGGGAGAGCAAGCGGGCGGAATGCCCGAGACAGGCGGGCGGAAGGGGAACAATCCACTCGGGAGAGGAACGGGCGGCTTGCAGCGAGGTCGGATCACGCTCGTTGCAGCGACCGCCTCCGCGCCGAACGCGACGCCGCCCTCTGCAAGCTGCAGGCCTTGAACGAGGGCAAGTCGCTTGCCGAAGCGGAGCGCCTGCGGCAGGAGAAAGCCGCCCTGCTCGCCGCCCTGGCCGCCCTCCAGGCGCAGCAGAAGAACGACGCGCTGGAGAAGGAGCGCCGCGAGAAGGAGGAGCTCGAAAAGAAGCTCGCCGCCGCGTTGGCCGCCGCCGGGCCGGGAGCGGAGGCCGGTGGGTGCTCCAGCCATTCCTCTTCTTTCATCCTCCTCGTTCCAGAGCGCATCAAGAAGGAGAAGGAGGACTTGGCGAAGCGCCTCGCCGAAATCGAGGAGCAAAAGAAGAACGACGCGCTGCAGAAGGAGCGCGAGGAGAAGGAGCGTCTCGCCAAGCAGCTCGAGGACGTGGAGGCCCAAAAGAAGCGGGACGAGGTGAGCGGTGGAGCGCCTCGGGGCCCTCACTCCCCGCCCGTCTTGCAGATCGAACGCGAACGCGCCGAGAAGGAGCGCCTCGCCAAACAACTCGAAGATGTGGAGGCGCAGAAGAAGCAGGCGGAGATTGGTGCGCCCTTTTCCATAAGGTTCAATTCAATGCCCCGTTGCAGACCGCGAGCGCAAGGAGAAGGAGGAGCTGGAGGCGAAGCTCAAGGCCGCCAAGGACTCGCAGGAACGCGAGGCGTTGGAGCGCGAGCGCAAAGAGAAGGAGGAGCTGCAGAAGAAGCTCCGCGAGGCCGGTATGTTCCCTCGGGGATGGGCGGGACTAATCGGAGCTCGTTGCAGAGGAGCAAAAGGCGCGCGAAGCCGAGGAGGAGCGCCAGCGGCAGGCCAAGGTTCGCTCTTCCCGCTCCTCTCCTCTAATGACGGGTGTGCTTGCAGAAAGCGGCCGAAGCTGCCGCCACCCCGCCGCCGCCCGTCCAGAACGCGCCGGGCCCGCCGCAGGGCATCGGCGAGAAGAAGGCGATGCAGTCGGCGTACTACGGATGAGCCCTCCCGCCCGCATGTCTCTTCTCTCCTTTGTCCTTTGTCCACGTGTGCGGGAATAAAACGGTGTTTCACCAGTTGCTGTGCATTGGTCGGCGAAAGAAAGTCGGCAGCAATTGCAGACGGGGCACCCATCGATTGCATTGTGATCCCGTCGGAAGCGAATCAAAGAAGCGTGTTGCACCTGAAGATCTACGCGTTCGATTCTCCAGAGGCGGCTGAGTGCCCGTCCCGAGTGGAGTCCAGCGGCGAGCGGCGGACGGGCTGGCGGAAGGGTGGGAGCGCGAGGATCGCCCGACTACTCGCTCGTTCGGGTGGGATGGCGGCCGGCTGCCGTCGCCCACGAGCAGGCCGCAGCTTCTGTCGACCGTTGAGTGTGAGGAAATGATAGCGAGTTGTGGGAGACGACTTTCTTTACTCCAAGTTTATTGAACAACAAGACGAGCAACAATCTCAAATCACTCGAACTTGACGGCCGCTTCCTCTTCGTCGCTTTCCCACTCGCTGTCCTCTGCGCCCTCCCACTCCTCGTCCTCCGTCTCTTCGCCGAAGTCGGTTCGTTTGCTCGGGACGGCGCGCGACTGGACGGCGGCGAAGTTCGTCGTAAGGTTCCGCAGCTGACCGAATTGCTCCTGCAACTAGTGGATGAATGAGTTCAACAGATGAAGTGACTGACCGGTTGGATTTCGACCGCTTCTTTTGTTCGGAAGTCGCACCGGTACCGCACGTAATTGTGGGTCGTCTTCTCGTGAGTTCTCCGGTTACTTGGATGAGAAAAACCAATGCCGCACACCGCGCAAACGGCCTTGTTGCGAGTGTCGGCGTGACCTTTCGTGTGTTTCGCAGCAAAGGCCGGAAGCGAAATTCCGCAGTCGTTGCACTTCGGTGACGTTCGCTTTGGATACCACTCGCCGGCCGCCTTCGCTCCGACTTGAACTTGCGCGAAATTCGTGACCACTTTCTTGTACTTATGGAGCTCGCTCTAAAGAAGTCGAATTAACAGGATGAAATCAACGTTCAACAAACGTCCGGAATCTTGATGGCCCCACGAAAGCTTTTGTCGGCCGGCTGTCGCTCAAACGCGTGCTGCAGACGCTCGTGCTTGTTTCGGTTCTGCCTGCTTGCGGGCAGCAAGCCGCAGAAGGAGCAGCAGAAGCTCTGCGTTCTCGAGTGAGCGTTCAGGTGGTTGTGATAGCCAGCGATGTTTGAGGTCACAAACGAGCAGATTGCGCACACGAATTAAATCGGAAACTGGGCCGTTTCACGAACGGCCGCCCATTACTCGTGGTGATTTCTCAGCTAATTCACCGGCGCTTTTTGCGTCTGTTTGGACTTGCGCAAAGTTCGTCCCCACTCGTGTGTATTGTTCCAGATCGCCCTGAAACATGATCGCGCAATTAGGAAAGCTCCACCACGCACGAACCAGCACGATCTTGATGGCACCGTTGAACGTTTTGTCCTCCGCCTGTCGCTCGAATCCGTGCTGGTTCTCCTCGTGCGTATTGCGGTTTTTGCTCACGGGAAAGAAAATGCCGCAAAACGAGCAACAAAAGCCGCTTGTTCGCAAATGGCCGTTCTGGTGTCCTCGAAAATAGCTGGGATTGTTGGTCAGGAAGCCGCAGGTAGAGCAAGAGAACTGAAGGTAGACGGTGAGGGTCGTGAGAGAACGCAATCTACCTCGTTCGTTCCTCTTTTTGCGCTCCTTTTCTTGATGGAGCCGGCTGCACTTGATTTGAGAGAAACGTCGTCTGCATCGTCGAATGAAGCAGTTGAACGGACTTTTGTGGCTTGTTCCAGAGAAATCTCGTCATTGCAGAGCTCGCTTGACCTCGTCTCTTCGGCCGGCGTCTCGCGTGGCTGGTCGCCTTCATGAAGCTCGCTGAAAGCAGACAATCATAACTGGCATCCCCATTCCGATCGCTCACCGGATCTCCTGCTTGACCGGCTGGACGGGCTCGTGGACGGTTGCCACTCGCTTCTTCTTCTTCCGCTTTCGCTCGGTCCGGCTGGTCGAGTGGTCGTTGGCCGGCTCCTGCTTCACTTGCGGTTCTTCTTTGACCCGCACGGGCGCTTCTTTTCGTTCTCTGGGCGAGTCGGGCGATTCGGGCATCGCAGGCGGCGGCTGAATCACTTGCTGAACGAAAGGCGCCTCCCGCTCGCCGTCTTCGTCGATAATCACAACGAGCGGACGGTCAGGTCGGCGTCGCTTCTTTGCGGGCGAGCGCATCGGTTTGTAGTCGAAATTCGACAGCTCCTCCTCGTACTGCCGCTGCTGAGCGCGTGTGCGCTTTGTAAACACTCGTTCTTCCATGATGTCTGAAACGAAAAGCAATGAACGATGAACGTTGTACAAATTTTGACGAGGACGCCGCGCAGGAATCAACGCGCGTTCTTCGCCAAATGAGAGCCGCTCGTCATAAGCCGCGCAACCGCACGAACAAATGAAAGCGGTTCGTTTTGGGGGAACTCCTCGCTGCCGCCTGCTGGGTGGCGTTGTGCGGCGGGTATGACCGCGGGGACGTCAGATGGTCGAATCGATGAGAACCGAAGACAACGCCTTTTCTTTTAAACAAATCTCATCCAAACGCACCTGTCTTGAAACAACGCTGAGCACTGCCGTTTTGCTTGCTTGTTGCTTATCGCCTTCCCGCCATCTAGGTGTAGGCGGCAAAGCCAGCCGCTTTTTGCGCACTGGAATGCCCGCACTGCGCGGAGAGCGCGACGAGCAGGGGGCAGGTGAACGTCGAACTGCCACCCATGAGGCCTCCGCCGGCCGCATCGGGCGACTCTTTTCTTTCCTGACTTGAGTGTGAGCAGAGGCCGTCGATCGAGAGATGATTGATGGTCCACGTGGATTCTTTTTGAATTGGTGCACTTTCGTTCGATTTTGGGGCAGCAAGTCGAGGATTTTCTCCTGTTACAGCAGGAGTGCTTGAACAAAACCGAACGCGAAGAAGCCTGTGTCCACGCGCTCTGCAAGCTCACCTCCCAGCGTTCCATTGAGAAAGTTTATTCGAACGGCAGTGAAGGTTGAGGTAGAAAAGAGTGGAAACGAATGGCTAGCGGCGAGAATTGATTTCTTTGATCAGTTCTTCTCTTTCTTGATGTTTGAAGTACGCACCAACGCAGAGGCCGATCAGAATAAAGAAGAACAACAGAATCCGACCGGGCCAGGTATCAAGAAAGGCGGCAACAGCATTCTCCTCTGTGCTCGTCGAAACAGGTGGAGAGGAAGAGAAGGAAGGAATGGGAGTGGAAAGAGAAGCCGCGGATTGCTCACGACGCTCCAGCTCGTCCAATCGGCCTTCCATTCGGGCATTGCGGGTGTCGAGCTCGCCCACGGCTTCCAGAAGATGCACTCGTTCGGCTTGGCTCTTGGCTGACTCGTCGTTGTTCGCCGCCTCCATCCGCTCGATTCGGTCCAACCGCTCGTGGAGTCCCGCGCGTTCGGCTCGAGCGGCTTCCAGTTCGAGGCGGATTTCCTTGAGCAGAGCGAGTAGGCCGTCGTTCATGCTGGCGTTTGTCGTTGCAATCGCGACCTCGTTCGTCGCCACCTCCGTGGTCGTCCCTTCGATTGTCGCCGGCTGCACCGCCTTGAAGACGAACATCCCGAACAGGAAGACCGAGGCGACGGCGAGAAGGAAGAACAACGTGGTAAGCAGGCAGCAGGAGCATCCGGCCGGAATCTTCGGCCTAAACGAGAAGGATGAAGCACATAACGGACATTTTGCTCACTTCTTGTGTGTTGCTTGCGCCTCGACGTCCTTCTGCTCTTTCCGAGCGGCCAGCTTCGAAGCAAGGCGGCCGACCGCTGCGGAGACCCAATCACCGCATTTGACGCACTCGTAGTCGATCGATTTGATCCAATAGGAGGCGCCCTCTTGAATCTTCTCCTTTGATCGCGGGTTCACCTTTGTGTAGCCGCGGATTGGATGCCAAACGAAGACGTCGCCGCAAAGCCCCTGGTTGAGGTCCAGGTCGGCGATGGCAAGACTGCGCGGCGCCTTCACTTCCCGCGGCTCCTCGTCGTCCACTTTCACTTGGATCGTGACGGTCTGCAGCGGGAAGAAATGAGTGACCGCTCGCTTCAGCAGCACTCACGCTTTCGACGAGTTCCACCGCGTATACGGCGCCCGCTTGCAGCAAGTGAGTGGACTGGAGCTCTCGCTTCGTCGAGCCATCGGCGATTCGACGAATCGTGTGGTTTTCGTATCCGTGACGACGCGAAGAGTGCCGAAGAACGTCCCCAATCGCCCGTCCGCTTTGGCAGTCGAAAACCTCGCGATCGTCCCGTTTTTGCCTCAGACCAGAGCAAACGGTAAAGTAGACAACACACTAGAAACAAACGAGTAAATAACGTAAGAAAATTTACTCAAATACCTGGTTTTCTCCGAGCAACGTTTCCGCCCCCGTCGCCATCGCAATCGATTGCTTTCCGCTCGCTCGCCCGCCCGGTCGCTCGGTCGTTTGCACGTCTCTTGCGCAAGCGGAACGCAAAGAAAAGCGACCCACTTGGATGCCGCTCAAACCCGCAGTGGACGAGCGAGCGAGCGGGAAGAGCGAAAGAGAGCGACCCCTCGGCGGCCCGCTCGCCACTTCCGAGCGGCCGGCCGCTTTTTACACTCGCAACGAGGCGAGCGGCGGGCGACGGGCCAAAAAGACGTCACGGGCGCCCGAAATACGCCTTCACGTCAACGGCGAGCCGCTTTTGCAACACTTCGAGCGAGCGGCCAGAATTCGGCAAACCCTTGGAAGAGTTCTTCGCGTTCTTGTGTTCACGACCAGTCGCCAATCGTACGGTTTTGTTCTTGCTTATCCGCGCGGCAAACGAGTGACCATTCCGTTGCCCCGGCAATTGCCGTCCACTTTCTTCTGCAGAGCGCGGTAGCCAGTCCGCCGAGCGGCAGGCGAGAGCGAGATCTTGCGCGCTTGCTTCCCACTCACTTTTGATTTCACTTCTTGCAGCGGGCATCGGCGATCGATGGTAGAAGTGAGTGCACATCGCCCGTCCATGCATCTTACTCTACTTCTTCCGCTTGCAGCCGAGCGAGTCCACGCCGTCATTGTCGAGCAGAAGCGGGCGGAAAGCGGAGAAATTCGCCGCAGGTCGAGCCGCCGCCCGCGTACTCGTCTTGCGTTCGAAAGCGAGAGACTTCGTAAGCCACTTCTTCGGCAACAACCTTCAATCTTTTATTGCAGGAAGAATTTGAAAGATTGGGTTGTCCTTGTCGCCTTCCTTCTTCTCTCCGGCGGCCTGCTGTTTGGATGGAGGCGAGTGGACGGCCTCATCGCCGAGCAAAACGCCCGCATCGATGTGCTCACTTCTCTTGTGAACGAGCAGAAAGCGGCGATCGACCGGCTCGGCGGTCTGCGCGAGGGGGAATAACGGAGAACAAGCGGGAGAAGTAAAAGAAGAAGTGAGCTCGCTGATTCCCATATTTCACTCTTTTCTTCTTTCAGTCGACTCGGGAGGGCGGGACGCGGGTGGCGAACCTCACGAAGGAACTGGCCGCCCACAAGCAGGACACCGATGGCCGGATCTCCCAACTAAAAGCGAAAGTTGGAGAGTTGAAGGCGCAACTCGTCAACGCGACTGTCGAGTGGACGGAGAAGAACGAGCGAAAGAAGACCGAACAGATCGCGACAGACGAAGAACTCAGCGAGCAAATCCGACTTCTCGGTGCAAAGGCATCGCCGGAGCTCTCCGCTTCAAAGCTCCAACTGCTCTCGAACGCCACCACAAATGGAACCTCTTCTGCTGCCTCAGACGATTGCTCGTGGATGTGCTGGGTGATGAAAAATGTTTTTCCCCCGCTCAAAGGCGAGAAGAGGTACACGTACTGGAACACCGTCCTTTTTATCATCTTCTCTCCCATCTTTGTGATCTTTGCTTTCTTTGTGTGCGTAGTCTGTCCCCCTGTTTTTGTTGTTTGCCTATGTGTTGTCGTGTACGAAACCGGCTGCAAGATCTACGACAAAAAGTCGCCTCCTCTCCGCTACTGGGCGTGGGTCTCGCTGATGACTCTCGGGCTGGTCGGGTTCTTCTGCGCGGTGCCCTACATCACGGACTTGATCAATTTGTGTTTCGATTGAATGTGTTGTGTCTGTTGAATAAACTGAAGTGAGGTGATAGGTTGTTTGTTTGCAAGAAACCATTAAGATAATCCACGCAGAGGTCTGGTCACCGCTCACTAGGCGCTCGTTCAAATGATCATCCGAAGCTCTCGGTCGCTTGATTGTCGGTTCAAGACGGCAATTTACTTTCCCGCGAATGACCGCGGGGCATTTTGGATCGATCCCCAGCTGTCGATTCGGTTTGCCCCGCAGTCATCCGGCGGCCCGCCGTTCAATCGGCGGCCGGTCGGTCGGTAGCGAGCTTACGAGTGGACCGGCCGACTTTCAGTCGCTTTTCGCTCCAATCTTCTGCCCGCTCAAGGATGTCGACAGTTGTGGTGAGTTCCCCTCGAAAGTACCCATTTATTCTTTTAGGTGGTGATCGTGGTGCGGGAGCAGACGACGAGCGGCTGCTCCAGCCAACCCGCTCGCATCTGCACGTTCCTCGCGGACACGACAGCCGGCGACCTCCAGCGGCACCTCCGCCTGTTTGTGGGCGCCGCGTGCGACGAGTTCGAGCTCGTCCGCGTGGTCGACCAGACGGCGAAGACGCGAGTCGGCGGCAGGCAGCGACTGGCGAACGGCCACGAGTACGTCGTGAAAGTTCGGCGAAAGGTGCGCGGTGATTGGCTGCTCGTTCAATCGGTTGGTTGCAGGTCGTTGAAGACAACAAGAGGATGATCAAGCTCAACAAGATCAAGGAGACGCTTACTACAGAGCTGAAGCGGTGAGTTCTCCTCGGACTGCAAACAATTAACTTCCAATTGCCTGCAGGTGGAAGGCTCCGTTATTGCTTGTCTTCCTCTTGCTTTGCCTCGCGTTCTTCTCTGTGGTCCTCCGCTGGCCAACTTCCGCTTCCAGCGAGTTGAAGTCGAAGTTTGAGGAGCTCCGCGCTCAACACGAGCGCCTGCAAACCGCCCACGAGTACGAGGCGGAAGTGGCGGCCGCCGCCTACGACGAGCTTCGTCTGCTGCACGTGAACGCGCTGCGCAAACTCCTCCAACTGGCCGAGTTTGACGCGCTCACAGCGCAGGATCGAACGGACATGTACGCGTTGCGCCGGCACGACAAATGTTCTTTGCGGAAAGTGAACAAGGCACCAATCCGATGGTCACTCCCGCCCAACTCTCCCAATGGTACCCGCACATCATGAGTGACTTTTGTGTCACGTACATTGTCGACGACGGAGAGGATTTGGAGACGAAGCAGAAAAAACAGCGAGATGAGCGTAAACAACAAATCCGCCGTTGGGATGTGCCGCTTCGTCAGCATTCCTACACCAACGAACGCCCGCGGAACATGCAGCTTACTTGTGAGTACGCAATCGAGTTGATGTCCGAACACTAACTTTTTCGTTTCTTCGTCGTTAATAAACCTTTTCTGAATTGAGTGAGAATTGCCTGAAAGATTACCAAAACTCGAGGTCTTGTTGGAAACCGCTTGCCGCCCGGCCGCAAGTGGGCAGAAGCAGTCGACCAAAACGACGAGCGAACGCCAGCCGGTTCGAGCGAGCAAAGAGGAAAGACTGAACGACACCTTGCGCTTCTTCCAGGCGCCACATGATCGGCCATTTTTTGCGGATGACCGCGGGGCCTTCGACTTCGACCCCCGTTAGAAGGGGGCACTCCACGCGGCAGTCCACTCCTGTTGCTCGCTCCTTCGGTGCGCATGATGGCGGAGAGTGCAAGAAGTTGACCTCGCCGGCCGCTCGCCTTCCACTCGCTCGCGTTTCGCTCGCCGCCTACTCGCTTCTTTCCGGCGACCGTTGCGAGTGTTCGAATGGAACAGACCGAGGGCAATCGTTTGCCCGACAGCGTCGTCAATTCACCGACTGTAATGGAGGTGGGAGGAGTGCGTTGTTCATTTTATCATTCGTTTCAGCGTGCTGTTGGGATCGACGTGGACGATGAAGTGGGAGAGGCGACCGGAAGGGAGCCAACGACGGCGGAAAGAGGAAACTGGTGGGCTTTTCATCCTTTCTTCTTTTCACTAACTTGTATCCAGGATTGCTGTGCTGATCCTCGCCTTCGTTCTCCTGCTCGCTCTCGCCGGCTTCTCCTTCGACCGACACGTGCGGTTGCGAGAAGCGAACGATGAAATCCAGCAACTGAAGAACCAATCGCCAAATGTGAGCAAACCATAAGATCTGCGGTCTACCCTTTTCCGGATTGCAGGCAAACGCCATCATCTACGCACACGTCCCGCAGGTCCAAGAAACGATGAGTGTGGTTGAACTGCGAGCGGAAATCCACGCACTTCGAGCGAACCTGACCGCCGAACGCGCCCGTGCCGACCGCTGCGAAGCCGATCGCAGCGAACTGGCGGCCGAGAACAAGCGGCTGCAAGTGGACAGCGGAGCTCTTCGCAATCGATCGACGGCGAGCGAGCGGGACGACGGTCGGAGCAAAACGAACGTGCGGGAGCCGTCGCACTCGACGGAAGAGCAGCCGAGTTGCAACGATTGGCGGGCGCCCATCCGCTGGCTTATCGGGCAAATCGGCCGCTTCATCCAATGGATCGGCGACTGCATCGAAAATGTGGGCGCGTTTGTTCGAAAGACGCTGGGCGTCGTCTACGCCGTCGGCCTCGGCATTTGGCTGTGGATCTCCGTGTTCGTTTCGGTTGTGCTCTGTTCTGCGGCCAATCCTCATCCTCGGGGACCGGCCTGGAGGAACGCGGAGGTGTGGTCGATCATCGGCAAGGTTTCTGGCTTCGTCTTTGCTGTCCTGTTCGTCGTCTGCTCGATCATCCAATTCTTTGTGTTCGTCTACTCTTGCTGACTGCAATTGCGTGTTGTTGCCTGAATAAACTGGAATCTCTTGATCGGCCGAGGTATTCGAAGCGAAGAGTTGCCCACGAACAAGCGCCGGGTGCCTTTCGACCCGCAGAGGCAAGCGGTTCGAATGGGCAGTCGCCGGCATCGCGTTTTCACAAATTACCGCGAGGCATTCGACCGCCGCCGTCGAGTGCGCACTGCGACCGATCGGAGAGCAGCGGCCTCCACCGCCACTCACTCACTTGCCGGTCGGTCAGCACAAGATGGGCGCGTTTCCATCCGGTTTCTTCTACTCCCCTGCCTCCCCTAGCTCGATCGAGAATTTTGCTGCCAACCCGACCACCAGATGGAAGCCAAAGCAAATGCCGACGCTAACCACCGGCGGTCGATTGTCGACCATGTCCCATGCGACGAGGACCGCCCGCCAGAACAACACTCTCAATCGCCATGCTTCAGACTACGCGCTGCAACGAGTGGCTCTCCGTCTTCGGACTCTCCGCTTTCTTTTCTGCTCGTCCACATTCCAGTCGGCCTTCTTTCACGCCGATCGCATCGTCGAGGTCGACATCCGTGCAATGGGCTTGCGGACGCCCCACTACAGACGGCTGATGGTGCGGCTGACGAACGACCACTTGGCTCTCGATTCCACTGGCTGGGTGCTGCGAGTGGCCCGCTTGGAGCGCGTGATCGTCGCGTTCGAGTCGCTTCCCGCGTCCACGTTCGGGCGGCTCCGCCGGTGGTGTTCGATGCTCGTGATGTTGAGCGGTAAGGGCGAGTGGCTGCGATCGTTGCACCCCTGCTTCTTTAGAGCTCGCCTGCTTGAAAGCAATCGAATTGACGGTCGCCGACTGCGGGCCACATCGCCTGCTCGCCCCGATTCTGCGAGACTTCCTTCGCCACAAGATCGTGGGGGTGCACTTGAATGATCTCCGTTACACGAGTGTGTTGCTCGACTTGCCTTTGGTTTTGGAACACGTGCACGTGTGGGGATACCGCGACGACGCTTCTTGTTCGTTCGTTGCTCCTTGAACTGTTTGGATTCACCATCGTTTAGACCTCGCTCCATTCTTCCAAGCACGCACTCGAAAACTCAGCTTTGAGGGCCGCATCGAGCGGATTGCGGCGAATGGACCGTAAGCTTTCGGCACGTGGATCTGCGGAATTCACAGCGTTCAGGTGCGACCGAAACGAAGCGATCGCAAAGGTGGAACTCTTTCTGTTCGCTTACGAAACTCCAGCAATTCTTCGTCGGTTCCCTTCCGCCAGCTTGTGGAACGAACAGACGACTGCGGCCTTTCCGGTGGCACTCAAGAATCTGCGCTCGTTGAACGAAAGGTTCTCGCTGGACGTTTTCACGGACGGGTTCCACCTCCTTGCGGGGAATGTGAGTCCCGCGCTTCCAGTCTTCCATTTATTTTTGTACAGGAACCGGCAGAAGTGAACGGCGCGTTGAAGATCCTCGTCGACCGCCCCGTCCGACTCGCCGGGTGGGCGAAAGCGGTGGGCGTCCGCTTGAACACGCTGCTCATCCCGCTCCACTTGTCCTACCCGCCGCAAGACACTCCGGTTCGTCACGTCCGGGATGGCTTCCAATCCACTCGTTCAGACGGTCAAAGACAGCGTCCTTGACGTTGCGAAACGATACTTCGCTCGGCACACGAACCACGCGCTTCAAACCGCCGATTTTCCTCATACGGCGGTCGCTTACGGCGTGACGCGTAAACTTCGTCTTTTCTGCACGTGGAACGCTCGAGTGAACGCAACGGACGTGTGTTTTGCGGCCGTTTGGTGAATTCGTCACATTTTATAACGTCTTTTTGTGTTCGCACCGAAATGAACTTGCTTGGCTTCTTGTAATCAATGAGCATTGTCCTCGAATGAGGAGCGGAATGGTAAAGAAAAACTCCTAATGGAAACGACTTTCATTCCGACCGGTCGGGGCGGCAAGGAGAGAGCGCGCAACAAAACGTGGTCCTCATTAACCTGCCACTCGCGCTAAAGAGCTCCATTGAGTGACCGACCGGCAGGCGGGTGGGAGGACGCGGTGGAAAGCGCCGTAAAGTGCGTTGTTGCGTGAGTTCTCGTCGATTAATCGACCGCTTGGTTTGAGGGATTGCAGGGGAAGAACGAGGCTGCCGAGCAGTTGGACGCCAGACCACACAGCAAATGAATTCACACACTCGATCGGGAGCATTCATCGCGTTCGGTTCAGCCTTCTCGTCGTTTCCGTGTTAATTCTACGTGCAGGCGAGGAGCATCGAGCGACGAGGTTCTTGGACGTCGCGCACGCATATGAACACCGCCGCGTTTGTTCAGAGACCAAAGTTCACACTCGCTGTGGGAATGGAGGTCGTTGAAGCGGGTTTGCGGTGAACAACTAGCAAGTGCGAACTTTCTCATGGCGCCATGGTCTCTTGTTCACACGAGCCGTCCGCCCACTCGGCTATATAGGCGGCCGCCCAGTTCGCTTCGATCACTCGCTGTAGAAGGCCCTCGTGCACCACCGCTCGTCCCACTGTTCTCCTGTCCCGTCGCCTTCCTCCATTCGGTCGACCTGTCGAAGAATTCCATCGGTAAGCACCGGAGTTCTGTGGCTCGCCCCTCAACGCATCCCTTCATTTCAGAGATGCTGCTCTGCGTGTTGGTTCTTACCCTCCTCTTCAGCTTGGGTACCGCCACTTGCGAGTGGAAGACGAAGTACGAGAAGCTCCGCCCCAAACACGAGCAGCTGCTGACCGAACACGAGGACCTGCAAGCGGACTACGAGCGCAAACAAGAGTTCCACGTGTACGAGCTGGAAGTGGCGGCCGCCGCCTACGACGAGCTCCGCCTGTTGCACGTGAACGCCCTGAAGAAGCTCCTGCAACTCGCCAACCTCACCGCCCCGACCGAAACGGAGGTCAAGTGGATCGAGATTTTGCGCATTCACGACCGCGACAGCTTCGTTCGGAACGAGAAGAAAGGCAACCCGACCGCCTCTCCCGCCCAACTCGACCGGTGGTATCCGCACGCGACGAGCGAGTTGTGTGTCTCGCTCGTTGGCAACGACGGAGAGGATTCCGACGCGAAACTGCAAAAAGAGTGTCTGCAGTGCCGATGGAGCGTGCCCCTTTGCAGCGCGTCTTTTGTGTCCAGCCGTGAGCTCTACGGGCGGCAGATGTGTGAGTACGCGATCGAGCTGATGTCCGAGCAGTGATCTTGTTTGTTTGTTCGTAATAAACTTGCTGTTTGCCGAGTGCTCCGCAGGCATCGAACTGGAATGAATAAGAGCATTGAGAACGTTAAGCGAAACTCACCATCAGGTTCGGTACTGTTTCTCACATCAAACGGTCACCCCGGCAAGCAGAGAGCAGGCGGCAGAAGACGGTCATCTCTTCTGCCCGCCCACCCGCCACCCCGCTCGTCCACTCGTCGGATTCCCGCCTCCTATCCAACAGTCGATCCGCCCTCTCCGACAAGAAATTTCCGCCATCTGCTTCCCTCAGCGCGCCCTCGCCGAAGAAACCAACCGGCGGGCGCCGTCCTCCGCTCGAGCGGCCGCTTTGTGTTCCCGACGAGCCGCCGGCTCCTGCGCGTTTCTCCGCTTGGCGGTAGGCCAGGCGAAGTCCAGCAGAAAGCGGCGGGCGGGCAGCGAAAAAGGCGGAGCGGAAGAAGCCATGCGGCAGCGGAACGATCGCCCAATCACCCGATCATTTCGCTTGGATGGCGGCTGGCTGCTGTCGCTCCTGTGTTGTCTTCGAAGTCGCTTGAAATGAGAAGGCAGCCGGGATAACCACTTGCCGTGAGAGAAGCCTTTCTTCACGTTAGGTTTATTCAAGCAAAAAACAAGCAACAATTCCAGTCACTCAATCTTAATGGCCACTTCCGCTTCTTCGACCGACTCCCTCTCGTCGGATTCGCTTCGAGCCCTCTTCTCCATCCGTCCACCGTCCAATCCGGCCTCGACGAGCGCCCGCATCTCCTCGTGATCAAGCACGTCCCCCAGCTTCGGGTCCAAGACGAGGAGGCGTTGGATCCGCTCCTCCACTTGCTGCGAGTGGCTGTTGGCTCGTTTGCTCGGGACAGCGCGCGACTGGACGGCGGCGAAGTTCGTGGTCAGATTTCGCAGCTGTTCGAATTGCTCCTGCAAGCGAAAAATGCATGAGATGAGCGGGGCCAAGTGACGAACCGGTGGAATTCGGATCGCTCCTTTTGTCTGCCAGTCGGACTTGTGACGCAAGAGGTTGTGAACTTTGGCTTCGTGATCTCGCCTGCCGTCGTATTGTTTGAGGCCCACGCCGCACACCGAGCAGAGAAATTTCCCGCGAACATCGGAGTGCGCGGTCGTGTGCTTGGAGCTCACCAGCGCGCGCAAAAGACCGCAATTCTTGCAGTTCTGTTTCATGAAGAAGCCATGAAGCAAGACGGGTTAAAAGACTCACCCCTTCATCGCGTTTCGATCGTTTCGCAAAGCTCTTCCCGGCCTCTTTCGCTTCTACTTGGATCTCAGCGAACTTCGTGCCCACGTGCGTGTACTGCTGCAACTCGTTCTAAACACAGGGAGAGTAGAAGAAGAATCGATGTCAAACGAACCAACGGGATCTTGATGGGCCCCCAGAAGCCTTTGTCGATCTGATGCCGTTCGAATCCATGCCGCGATTGTTCGTGTTGATTTCGGTCCGTACTTCTTGCAGAAAACAAGCCGCAAAACAAACAACGAAAACCAAGCGTTCTCAAGTGGACCTTCAGATGGTTGTGATGACTAACTGAATTCGGGGCCGCATAACCGCAGGTTGAGCACACAAACTAAATCAAAACATTAGCCTTCTTACAGACGGCCGCACATTACCCGTGGTTTTGCAACGGACCCACCGGCGACTTCCGCCTCAGTTTGGACTTGTGCGAAGTTTGTGCCGATTTGCGTGTACTGCTCCAAATTCTCCTGAAACTACCTCACGTTGAACAAACGACGCACTAACCAACAAACCGGCAGTATTTTGATGACGCCGTTGAACGTCTGGTCTTCTGCTTGCCGCTCGAATCCATGATGCTGCTTCTCGTGGACGTTTCGGATTCGGTTTGCTGTGAAGAAGGCACCACAAAAAGAACAGCAAAAGCCACGAGTTCTTGAATGTGCGTTCAAATGATACTGAAGATGCTGCGAGTGCTTGGCCACAAAGCCGCAAATTGAGCACGTGCGCTGGAAATAGGCGGTGGGGCTCGGAAAAAAGATTAAAAGACCTACGGGACTGGTATTGCGCGCCGAGTTCGTGGCTTCGATCGAGCTTTCTGCGGAAACTCCGCCCGTGCTCCTGGTCAGTAGAGAAGCCGGCTGAATCACGGCGGCGTTTTCCGGCGCCGTCTCCCCTTCCTCCACTCCGTCGGCCTTGGGCTGCGCATTCGTCGCTTCGAGGTGGCGATCGGATGGTTCAAGCTCGCTGAAACAAACCATTCGTATTTGAAGACCCCCTCCTCTTCTTACCCGCTCTCTTGCTTCACTTGCACGACGGGCTCGTTGACAGCGGCCACTCGTTTCTTTTTCTTCCGCTTGGCCGAGCGATCGGTTGATCGTCGGCGGGCTCCAGCTTCACTCGAGGCTCTTCTTTGATTTGAACACGCGCTTTCTGCTGCTCGCCGGCATCCTCAAGCGCGGGCTCCGCTTTCACGTGAACGGCGACCGGCGGTCCCTCCTGACGGCGCTTCTCTGGCGGGAACACACGCTCGTCCATAACTGGAACAAAATGAAACAACATGAAAAAAGAATCACGGGTGTCAAATGGGCGAGGCGTGTGTGCAGAACAACGAAACAAAACGTGCGGAAATAAGCGCTGTTCGGAGATGTAAGCGGTCGAAAATGGACAAAGAAAGGCGCCATCGGAGAGTCGATGATTGAAATCGACCGGCTGTTCGGAAAGACTTCCGATTAATCGAACGGAAGCGAGCAAACAAGCGGAAAATTGCCCGCAGTCCAGCGCAAAAAGCGAGCGCCAAGCAGCGGACGGAACGCCACAACAAGGAAGGTGCGAGCCGAGAGAGCGCGCAGTCGGTGGAGAGCGCCCAACGAGCAGCGGGCGCTCTTCCCATCAACGGGTCGCCTGCCCGCCGGGGTCATCCGCCCGCTCGCCCGAACTCTCGTCAGCTTACTCAGCTACTCAAAGGTGCGTATTGCCTCTCCTTCTGTGGGAACAAATTTTGGACCGTCTGCTCCACCCAACGAGCGGACTCACCATTGGTGAGAAGCGGCAATGACTGTCGTTGCATCGGACCGCACGCGGAAACGATCACAAGCTTCACCCTCCAGCACATCAATCGACAGGTTTGAATGCTTGCAGTTTATTCTTAGTCAACACAACACGTCAACAATTCCCAATCACAACGGCTTGCTGAAGCCGATCTGCTGATTGCCGACGTCGTAGACGGAGCAGAACTGACGGAGGAAGGGCGTGCCCAACACGAGCTCGATGCCCAGCGCGAGGTCGTGGAAATGGACGAAGTTGAGGAGACACTCGCCGTCGGGGCCCGGCAGCGTCAGGGTGGACTGGTCGACGCGCAGCTCGTCGCCGTCGTTCACCCACACGCTCCACGTGAACTGCAGCCCGCAATCCACGGCGTACAGCCCTGAAGAACGGGGGAGTGAGGAGAAGATCGCTCAGTTTCTTTGCTTGCCGTAGTCCCAATTGTACTGCGCGTTCGTGGCGGCCACCAGCTCGAGCAGCGCTTTCTGCGGGACGAGGTTTTGGCCCGCGCCGATCGTGACGAGCGTCTGCAAGCGGACGGAAGTGAACGAAAGCAAGGAGGAAAAGAGACCTTGAGGGAAGTGTCCGTCTTCGCGCCGTTGGTGCCGAAGCCGGCGGCCGTGATCGCGAAGATCGAATCGGAGGCCAGCGGGACGAACGTGGTCGCCGCCGAGCAGTGGGCGTCGTCGAGGGCGCCGAGCGTGAAGGCGCCCGCCGGCTCGTCCACCGGCCGCCCCGCACGCGACTCCAGCCACACGGTGAACAGCGGCGCGTCCAGCAGACCCGCGTCGATCGCCCGCTGCACGACCGACGGCTGGGCGTCGAAGCCGGAGCGGCCGAAGCCGAGGCCGAGGATGCCCGCCCAGGGGGCGTTCGTGAACGAGACGGAGAGCCGGTCGGCTTGTCCGAACGTGACGGCGGGGATCGTGAGGTCGCCGAAGGCGAACGAGTCCCGCCCCAGCACGCCCGACACGTCGCCCAGTTGGCTGGAGCCGTTGAACGTCGCGCCCGTCGCCTCGTAGGTGGCCGAGGCCGAGCGATCGAAAAGCGGCTTGTTGGCGCACGGATCGCCGCCGGCTTTCGGACGGGCGGCCGTCGAGTTGCCGCAGCAGAAGTCCGCGCAGAAAGTGGCGCACGTGGCTGCAGCGAGAAGAGAGTGAATTGATGAGAGGAGGGAACGAACCGGGCGACTCGCCGCAGTAAATGGGGCAATCGTTGTACGCGGCGTTCGGATCACAGGTGGCGTCCACCACCCACACCTGCGAGCTGCCCGTCTCGGGGATCACTTCGAACAGCTGAACGACGAAGAGTTGCCCGAATGAACCCTCGGTTTACTTGAGGCGGCGTCCCGACTCCAATCCGCAGGTGGTACTCGGCGTTCGCGTAGTCGTAGAAGGGCGTCCCCGCGACGTCCAATCGGTGGGCGCCGCCGCGAGCGAACTTCGCCGAGAACACGCGAGTGGCCACGCGGAACTCGTGCGATCGCTCTGCAAGCGGAGGGAGTGAGAAGCGAAGAGAACCGGGCGCTCACTCTCTCGCAGCAGCTTCGCCTGCAGCGTCTCCCGTTGGGCCATCGGCGCGCGGAAGACGGCCGAGAGCGCCAACTGGAGGGCGGCGGCGACGAGCAGGAGGCGGAAGGCGGTCTTCATTTCGATCGACTGTTCGATTCTTGGTGAGAAAAGGAAGGCTTCTGCTTGCTTATATGCGGCCGCAGCTCGTCGTTTGGGGGCTCCACTCCCATTTGACTTCTGGTCGGCCGAATGATCGTGAGGTGATCGTCATTTGTCGCTCATTGATAAGCTCAGTCGTTTCTCTCTTTCCGTTCGCTCCAACCAAACAAATGCGCGTGTAGTTGGACCCGGCGGAAGCGAGAATTGCTTATCGACCATTCCAAGAGTCCAATTGCAGGAGCACTTGAACCCCGCGATTGTCCTCGTTGTTTTGAACGACAAACGGGGACTACGTTTGGAGCACAACAACAGCGGTTTGCTCGTGGGACTATCCCTTTTCCGTTACGATCAGCGCTGCCCACGGATTCTTCTTTGGTTTGCGTGAGGGCTCGAGACCACACGAGAGTTTATGGCTGGTGCATTTCTTCGTTTTCCTCTAGCCAATTCTTTGTTTGCGCCCTTTTGGAAGGCGCGTGACGCGAGCAAAAGCAGAATAAATGCTTTTTAACCAACGCCCATCCCGATCTTGCCGGTAGGTGGAAGAAGACGAAAAGCAAGCGCAAGTTCTCCGACAGGCTGTCCTTGCTTCCGCCTGGCCAGCGATCGGCAAAAGCTCTCTGCTTCACGTGAATCGACGGGAGAACGATCAACTCCTCGCTTATCCGCCCACCGTCCACAAACAAGTGTTCTTTCTTTTCGGGAATGGAGATTCGGCTGACTTCTGTGGATCGATCCCGACTGTTTCCACGGAGCATAAAGTGGAGTGTTTATCCAAAGCACAAAACAATCAGACAGCGGAAGAAACAAGAGGCGCCGATCGGATTACCGGCGTCTAAAAAGAGCATTCATAAGAGGGTGGAAAGACAATGAAATGGATGGATAAGAAAAGTTCACATTAAGAAGTCCAGCTGTGACAACACAAACGGTTTAAATGAAAGTGGCATTTGGAGTGTAGTTGCGGGCAGCGTCGAACACCACGAAACACACGTCCGTTTCGTCCACCCGCAGCTGCCAACTGCAGAGAACCAGCGGGCGGAAGTGGACGAAGTCAAAATAATCCTGCAACTCCTTCTCGAATCCATCGGTCTTGATCGTGAATTCGATGAACTGGTCGAAGTATTTGACGGCCGAGTCGAAAAATTCGTCGATCGGGTCCTAAAAACAATCGACGCACCGTTGAGCCGTCTAAATAGCGGTCGTCGTCCACGGAAAAGTAGGTCCGCAGTCGTCCCAAACGGACTCCAGCCGACTTGGCCCATGCCACGAGTTGGAAGGAGCGTTTGACGAGAAGCTCGAGCCGTGCGGGAACGTCCGACAACTCCTGCAGCCAACGAATAAAAAAGCAACAGGAAAGAACTTACCGAAGGCACAAGGAAGTCGCTGCCCGCAATGTCCAAATGGAAGACGAACGTTTTGTTCAAGGAGCGCAGATTTTCGAACAACAGTCGGTAATCTCGAGCGTCGTCGTCCGTCCACAACGAGCCGGGCGGAAGCTCGCGAAAGTTGGGCGAGTTTCCGCTTTTCAACACTCCTGTGTACACTTTCTCAACTGTCTCGTTTTTTCGCAGCTGAACAAACAAAAGGCCTTTGTTTCACGAATGAGAGTCCTACCGGCCATGCGCCGTAAGGTACTTTAAGTACCCCGCAAGGTGAAGCGCGCGAGCACGGGCGCGGAAGAAGGGAACAAGAGCTTAACACACGATTATGCGTAAGACAAGTCAGAGGACAACCTACTCCAAGGCGTCAAGACGGTATGCGTAGCCACTTTCTTCGCGCTTTCCGACGACCGACCGTTGCACAAGACGGCGAAACGCGAACACGTCGTGTGCAACTCGTCGACTTTGTCGCGCAGGAAATCGCGAAGGAAAGGGATCAGTTGGTAAGCGGCCGAGGTCTCCAGGACCTGAATTTTGACCGCCTTTAAAGTAGGGTGATCTGAAGGCAGGAAACTGCGAGTAGGTTGGCCGACTACCCACTAACCTCTCACGGCCGCAAGGATGAGCGCCCACTCCCGAAAGCGCTCGAAAGTGACCTCATCGACCATTCGGAACGCCACTTCGATTCGATCCATTCGAGCGGCTTGCAGAACGCGCGAAATCGAGCCCGCAGACAGGTGGTCTTCAGTCAAGCGGACGTAGAAGTAATCTTTGATGCGCACGGACCACAGGCCGACTCCATTCGCAATCCACCCATCCCCGTAGAAATGGGGAGAAACCCCGGCCGAATGCGTGCGCTTCTTCTCGTTCACGTTGAAGAAGGCCGATAGGAAGCCGAACGAGCAGAAGAGGAAGCGGAGAGTGCGCAGCCGGAGAGCCGCTTGTTGCCGCCAGAAGTCGGGAGCCTCGTCGTCGAGTAAGTTCTTGGAACGTCCGGTGCTTGTCGCGTGGAAGAGGAGCCACAAGCGGCCGTCCGGCCTGAACGTTGGCGGCCGTCGTTCGGGGGTTTGCGAGTCGGACATCTCGCTGAAAATAAACAGCTTAGCGAAATGCAAGGAGAGTAAACCACTGCCGCGTTCGATCGCGCGGTAAGAGTGGGCTCAAAGGTGGCGCCCAGCAATCGCCCGACCCGAGCGGACTCTCTCCTGTTTTGCGGTGCGCATCGGGCGGGTTTGTTGACTGCGAGGTTATGCGCGCACCGTTGAAAATCGGCAGTTCGGTTTGCATTCCCGCAAGCTTGACTCTTTTGTTGAGCCGGAGATCACCGCGGGAGTTGCGGGACGCTCCTGGTCACGAGTTGGATTTCGAGACGCCGCAAGACATCGCACAGTCGATTGGAGTACTGGGAACGTGCAAGGCGATCAATAGAGAAGAAGCCGGTGGAGCAACAAAAGAAAACATTCGACAGATGTTATTAATCAGCAAACAAAGAACGCTGATTGCAATTGTTCGTTCTCTGTGCACACTTCTGATGACGGTATTGTTTTGTTGCCCACATGGAACATCTCAATCAAACCGCAAGCTTCCAGGCGATGGTAGGCCGACACACGTCGGAGAGTTCTGTCTGCCGAGTCGACTGGATGTCCTTGACAACGCGCGATCAATCGTTGTTGTTCGCTTGACCTGCGGCCGAATGTCCCGCGGAAAGGCGCGCGGAGCAGGCAGTAGCGGAGGCCTCACCACCATCCTCTCACTCGACAGTCCGATCGCCAGTCCGCTCACTCGTCCTCCTTCCACCCCCGAAGATGGCGGACCTCGCGTTCGCCGCCGCCCAAATCGACTTCGCCGTCGGGCTGCTGCGAGAGGCGGCCGCGAACACGAACGCCTCGCTGATCCTTTCGCCGATTTCCATCGCGCTCGCCCTCTCGCTGGCGTACGCGGGCGCCGCCGGGGACACGCGGCGGGAGTTCGAGCGGGTTTTCGCCAGAGGTTCGTTTGCTTGGAGTGTTGGAGGAAGCTGGACGGTCGACCGCGTAGTCTAGTGACATCAGCGATCGCATGAGCGGCCCGCACTGGACCACGCGGAGATCCCCTGATCGAATTCCTGCCATTACATTCCGCTCACTCGCTTCTTTCAGGCGGCAACACGGGCGACGCGCTTGACGCGGCCTTCCACCGAACGTTCGCCCAACTGACCGCCGGCAACCACTCGTTCGCTCTCGAGTTGGCCAATCGGGCGTTCGTCGACCGCCAGCTGGACGTGAAGGCCGCCTACCGCGAGCTGCTCGCCGCGAACTTCGGCGCCGCCTTTCAGCAGGTGGACTTCGAGCGGCAGCCGAAGGAAGCCGTCCGAGAAATCAACGAGTTCGTCGCAAATGCCACTCACCAGAAGATCCGCGACCTGCTCTCGGCGGACGACGTCGATCTCAACACCGCACTGGTACTCGTCAACGCCGTCTACTTCGAGGTAAGCGAAAGGACGGGTTGTTGAAAAGGAAGGAAGCTGCCTAACACCGCTTTATTCGGGCAGGAGATCAGAGAACGATCGAATCATCCGTTCGACGGCATCGTTTATTTGCAGGGCAAGTGGGACGAAACATTCAGCAAACGGAGCACCACGGACGAGACGTTCTTCGTCGATGAGAACACCGAGCGGCCGGTGAGCTTCTCCATCCGCTCACTCGCTTCACTTCCTATTCGCAGGTCAAAATGATGAAACAGTGGCTGCATACGCGCTACCTCGAGACGAGCGACGTGCAGGTGTTGGAGTTGCCGTACAAGGATGAGAGGACGAAGTTCACCGTCTTCCTGCCCAAAGCGAAGAGCGGACTCAACAGCTGGCTGCAGCGAGTGGACGGCGCCGAACTGCTCGAACGGATGGACCGCTTGAGGTGGAGACGAGTGGATGTGCCCTGTGTGTCTTTCTCGAGAGAGTAAACACAAAATGAGGAGTGAGCGACTGATCATTGCGGTCGAGCACTTGCCAGCAGGAATTGAAAAACAACGCACACCGATCGTTCAACCCTGGCAGACGCCCTTGTTTGAATTGCGCTGCACTCGCGCACACGTTCACACGACCGCGTCCTGAGTAGGTAGTGAGTGGCGCTAGCTGTTGTCTGTCGGGTTTGAAGCGTTTGTAAACGGAGAGTCGGCCGGCCTGTTCGAATCTGTCGACGCGGATCACGAAACAAAGACGAGAAATAAGTGGGCGAGCAGAACGGCCTTGATTGACCGGGTGTTCAAAGAGATCATAGCCTGGAGACACACGAGCGAGCACTCTTCTTTGGCTGCAACCTCCATCAAGTTGAAAGTAGGGACAGTCGCTCCTTCTCATGGGAAAAAGCGGCCGCCGGCTCGTTGGTGTGCGGCGAGCTCCTCTGTGCCGTCCGTCAGCCGTTCCCAACACTCGAAAACCGTTGGTGGATGGAAGGATGCCCTCACCTTCGTCGCCCATTTGTTGCCCACTCACCAACCAACCGGAACCTGCGAAGTCTCTCGATCTCCGCCTTCTACTCAACGATCCTCTCGTTCAGCCACTTCGCTTTGCCACCGAAGCCGGCAAGCGATCGGTAGACGACGAGGGCGGTGAGGAGAACGCACACACGCCCGAAATTCTTTCTTTGTTTTGCAACACAACATTGTTGAATTTCCTTGTTGATTCTAATTACTGTTCGGTTGGTGGCCGAAGCGGAGAAACGCTGTTTCTCTTTGGCTCGCGACTTCGGCAGCCGGTATGGTAGACGCACAAGCGCGCAACGACTCGTTTACTCTCCTCTCTTCGTTCATCTTTGTTTATTGATCAAAAAGGTCTGGACAATCACACAACAGAAAAACACAATAGAAACACTTGCTCAATCGGTAAGAGCAAAGATCACGTTTGTCTCCTCCACCCGCTGCGTCCACGTCCACACGATCGTTTCGTGGCGAGCTTTGAACTTCTCGACCAATTCCGCATCGAAATCTTTCGCTCGAAAGACGACGCCCGGTCGTCGAGCGAAGAACCAGTGGATGCAATGCGCTTGTTTGGTCCACTGGAAAGCGAAGGCAGGAATTTCGAGAAAATTGGAGGAAAACGAACGAGAGACGGCTCGAGAGAGAGTTCCAAAAGAATGCTTGCTCGCAGTTCGCCCAAACGCATGCCCGCTTCTTTCGCCAAGCCGATGATGCAGCAAGAGCGATCGACGAGGCGTTGCAACGCACGACGGATTTGTCTTGGCTGTTAATTCGTTTGCTATTTACACAGAACATACGAACGACAAACTCACCTCCTCGGTGCTTTCCGGGAAGCAGAAACACTCGGTGTGCAATTCAAGCACGAACTTGTCGTTCAGCGATCGCAGATTCTTGAAGGCCGCTTGGAAGTCGACCGTGTCCGCAACCGACAGCGAAGCGGGCGCCGGTTGAGGGGGCCACGAGAAGTCAACCCAATAGTCATTGCAGACGCTTAGAATCACTCGCTCGACCGCTTCGTTTGCTTTGCAACTAAATCGAATTGATTTCAAAGCCGTTGAATGACGAAACTCACGGTTCATCTCCAGTGATGCCTTCCAGCCGACGAGCGCGAATTTCGAGCACGCGAGCACGAGCGCGGAAGAACCGCGCGAGGTCTGAAATCACTACTCTTTTAAACGAGCCGAACAAATGAAGGACGCACAAGGAAACGTTGGGCCCGCCCAAAGAGAAATTTTTCGCATCAACACGGCTGAGTTGTTGGGCAACAAGAAGGTGTAACGAGTGCTCGGGAGATCCAACTCCAGCATCGTGTCGTCGCACAGCTCGCTAATTAGTCGAAGAGGAGCTCCCCGGCACCTAATCGGAGTCAAATGCTGCACGTGGATCGTCTTCAGACAGCGGCAATCTGAAGACATGCTAATAAAACGACGGTAAAGCCGAACCGCCTACCTTTGAGAGCTCGAAAAAGCGAATAAGACTCCGCTATTTGCCCGAAAGTGCCGAAGGAAAATTGAAAGAAGTGGACGCAAAAGTGCCCCGGACGAGCCACCTGCACGATGCGCGCAAGTGAAGCGGCGGTCAGGTGATCTCCGTACAGCCGCACAGCGGAATCTCCAACTCGCTTCGACAACCCCACTGTCGAATGGCCAACGTCAATGCACGCGGAATTGGTGCGGCTGTGGTCGTTCGAATCGAAGAAGGCGCCGACGGACGACCGGGAGCAGAAGAAGAAGCGGAGAGTTCGCAGTCGAAGGGCCGCTCGATCTTCGTGGTAGGTGGGCGACTGGCGATTGAGCCTGTTGCCCAATCCACCGGTGTTCAACGCGTGGAACATCACGAGCAAACGGCCATTCGCCTTCAGCTTCGCCGGTTTCTTCTCCGTCATCTGCGGATCGATCGGCAACGGGCTGTCCGGGTCCTCAACGGTCGCGAGCTTCCGCTTCTTCACCGGCAGCGGGAAAGCGGACATTTTGCTGGAAATAAACAATTAGAGCGCGATTAAAGCGAGGGAAGCGGCGGGGAGGTAGCTGTCCGCTTGGCGATCCACTCCGCGTTGGGGCGGACGGCGAGTTTGGGCGCGAAAACAACGCCGGCTTGTTGTGACCTTTGATCCGACGACCATGTTTGACTCACTACGCGGTGCACACAAGGCATTCGAAGCAGCGGGCACTGCGGACCTTTCGACGCCTGCCGCCCCGATCGTCTCAACGCTTCCTTGCAAGCAAACAACCGCTCATCCCTTCAGTTTATTCGGCAAAGTCAACTCTATCTGTACGGGTTGTGTGGACGGCTCGTCGTGGAGGGTAGTGAGTTTATTGGGGGCCGTCCACACGGGTACGTAGAAGGGAGGAATCGACGGGAAGAGAGCGGGGCCGGCCGGCAGGCCGGGGAGTAGGGAAAGCCGACTGACTGGCGGCGGGGCGGCAGACAGGCGGGCAAGAGGGTGGCGGAATGCCAGAGTCGTGGCGGGGTGCAGGCGAAGGCGAGAGAGTGTGGAAATCGGGGAGACGGGGGCGAAAGACTAGACACAAGGACCGTACACTATCAATCAAAGCACAAGTTGAGAAAGTCGCGGATGTACGGAACGGCAGAGAACAAACTGACGATACACCAACGAGAAGCAGCAAAGAAAAACGAAGGTTGACTGCAGCTTTTGCCGCCAGATTGGTGGGATCCCCGGAACAACACGCACGCAAGCAAAAACGAACAAGTGAGCGCAAACAAGTTGAACGCGAGAGCGAGGACTGCGAACCGGGCGGCAAGCAGGACGAGCGTGTTGCCGTAGTTGAACCTCTTTGCGCAAGCACAAAGGAACGTCTTGGCCACTCGGCACACAAACGAGCACCCTTCTTTGACGGTTGCAGGAGGTGCATTCGAAGTGGAGCCGGCGAACCGTCCGATGCGCTCGCTTTCGTACTCGTTCCGGACCGATCGATGAGACGCCCAGCGTTCGTCGTTCAACCGCTTCCATCCGGGCAAGAAGACTTCGCACGCCGTCCGGTCGAAGATTCTCGTCCTGCTGATGGACAGGCCGACGGACGACTCGATCGAGTTGGCGACCATGCTGCTCAAGAAGTCCGGCGAGATGCTCTCGAAGGTCGTCCCGAAAGGACTGCCCGCGGTCTTCGAGCGGTTCTGCGCGATCCTTGAGGACGCGGACACGTCGTTCGGATCGCTCGCTGCCGGCCGGCTGGGAGTTCTCAGGAGCGAGAAGCAGTTGGGCTGGTTGTTTGTGCACGATTAACCGAGTCGATGTTCGCGGAGAACAGTTGATCTCGCCGGGCCTCTTGTGAGCACTTGGACGATCGGTGTAAGGCGGAGAGGTCGTGTATTTGATGGCACCGCATTCGAAACCGCTGATTAGGCCGCAGGTGCTGTTGGAAACACCCGCAAAGAAGCGAAAAGGTCACGTGTGGCCGGTGCACTTGCATGCGAAGAACAGCCACGGTCCTGGCTCTTCCCCTAGCGGATCGGCTTCTTGTGCGACGGTCGAGTGGAGCGAGCGGCTGATGGACACATTTGTCTTTCTTTCAGTTTATTGAACAAACATCAAGCAAATGGCAACAAAAAATAAACACATTTGCAAACGAAAGTCATTGCATTAAGTGGAAGGCTACGAAAAGGAGACCCCAAGGTGTTGCTTCGATCGATTTCTTTCGAGCACTTGGAGGCGCTCTTCCAGACGACGGTTCTTCTCTGCCATTTCCCTCTCAAGCTTGTTGATCGTCGCATGCTGTTTGTTGACATCCTGACTCAATTGTAGCATTTTAGAGAGCATCATGCCGTCGAAATTCGCCCAGATCCACGAAAACCAGAAAAGCATTTTCTGAAAATAATATAGAGTTAAATTTCAGAGTCAAAGAACCCACCTCTTGCTCGAGTGAAATGCACGGAAGGATCGGCTTCGAATGGCGAGCAGGTCCTCACCACGAACAACTTCTAAAAGAGGAATGACAGCTGAAGAAAGCGTCTAATTTGCACGACACACTGCCCGTTGTTCCAACTAAGAAGGAAATTGAGCAATGTGAAGCTCGAATGTAAACCGCGCGCCTTGAACTTGTTCGAACACAAGCTGACCCTGCAGTTACACGACGCCCGATTTGCATCCGACCGACCGACCCAATCAACCGACCGACCGATCCGTGTGACTGCTGAAACTGGAAAGGCGCATTTGAACTCCTTCCGGTCAGACCGTCGGACGGCGTGTAACCGCAAATCGGTCGGGTAGGTAGGTCGGTCGGTCGGTTGGATGCAAAATCGGGCGTCGTGTAACTGCAGGGTGACCGCCATCGCCGCGCCGTTGCCGCGCACCTGCCGACCGCTCGCTCGGCAGATTTGTGAGCGTCAGGGTTGGGCGCGAACCAACGCCGAGCTTTTCGACCCTTGACTCCGGCGATTCCTCGCGGTTATCCGCGCACCCAACAAGGAAGTGGGCGGTGAGGAACAGGAGGGTTGGCTTTTGCGTTTATCTCACTCAACATCTCATCATTAAGTGGTTGTTGTGCAATTTGTTCGACAAACCAGCGCACAATGCTTGAATTTATTCGGCACACACCTCTCATCTATTGGTAGCACAAGGCCAACAACTCGCGCAATCCCACAAATCCCCAATACAAACCAGCAATCAACAAAGGGATTGCCGCAACAACCAACGCCACCCAGCCCCAATAGCGAAGTGGAGGCGAGCGCTGGCCGTAGATCGTGCAGCCCAATTTGTACACCGCGCGACACAGTCCACCAACAGCAAACAAGAGGAGGAGAGCAAAAAAGAGCTTACAAACTGATAATATGATAAACAAGACCGTGTGGGCGTTGGTGATCGTTATTTTAGATGAATAAGACGGCATGATCGACTTGACCACCCAACACCACGTCGAGCACTCGCTGTCATTTGTGATCGCCGTCGCATTCGAAGTCGAGTTAAAGGGCAGCTCGGTCGTTGCAGTCGTCATCCCCTCCGGTTTTTCCGTTTTGATCGTGAGCTGAGGGCGCTGTTCCACGAGCTGGTCGTTCTTCTTCGTCCATTCGGCCTTCTCGTTCACGAGTTCCTTTACTTCTTCTTGCAGTCGAGACGCCTCGAAAGTCGCGTTGAGGAGCTCCACGTTCAGCCGGCCGGCTTCCGCTTCCAAACGAGAGATCCGAGCGGCAGCTTCCTGCTTGTGTACGGCGAGCTCCTTCGTCAGGTTCGACACTCGGCTCCAGCACTCGCGGATTTCCGCCCCCGGCTGGAAAAAAGCGAGCAAGTGGGAGGTGGTTAGAAGAAATGGACTCACCTCTTCCTCCTTCGATTCTTTTGACTGTTGCCCGCTCTTCCATTCGGCTTCCTTCACTTCGCACAGCTCTCCGAGCCGCTCGAGCATGGCCTTCTGCTCGCTGATGCGGGCATCCCGTTCGGCTAGCGCTCCATTCAGCCGCTCAATCTTGAAGAGCAATCCGCCGATGAGCAAGGCGACCAGAAGGGCGGAGACCACAGCGGTCGCAATCACCAGCGTCGGATTCCAGTTCCTGAAACCAAAAGAAGGTCGCTTCTACCTCCAACCGACCGCTCACGTCTTCCGTTTGGTGCAGAAGGCGGCCAGCGAGTAGGCGGGCGGCGGGTCGATTTCTTTCGCGGATTTCTCGGCGTTCTCCTCGCTTCCACTCGACAACGAGGGCGTGCGCTCGGTCGGCTGCAAACATGTGAGACATAAAGAATCGACTGGAGATCTGACTCACTTCCTTCATTGATCCTGTACGGACGCTAAAGAAATGCGCTCGAAAAAAGTGGTGAACGTCACGCGCTTATGCTCGAGCAAAAGCCGACCGCTATCCTCCCGCTTGCTTTCAACTACCCGGAAACAACCGGCAAACAAAAGAAAGCGGACGGCATGTTGCCGCGCGCGGAAAGCAAAACGGAATATCGCGGCAAACAGAGCAACACGACGACTCTTCCGAACCGAAAAGACGGCAAACTCTCATGGCTCGCTCGGATGTTGCGAAAAAGCGGACGTCAACGGGCCGCGTGACGTCTTTTGGCCCGCTGCCACTCGCGGCGGCCGGCCGAGCCGGAAAGCTCGTCCTTGCGACAGGGCGGTCGTCTTTTTTCGCCCATTCGAGCGGGCGGGCGGCTCGCCTTGACCACTGCAAGAGGGCACTCGTCCGCTTTCTGCTCTCTCCGGGCCTGCCGCTCTCCGCTTTATCGTCGAAGTGCGCGAGAGATCGTGATTTGGGATCTCTTCAAGTCGATCGCGGAAAGAAGGAAGGTGCGTGGGCGGTTGCCGACCGCCCGTCCACTCGGCGATCACTCGCGCGAGTGGACCGCCGCGTTTTTCGCGCTGCCGTCGAAACCAAACGATTGCAAACGAGCGGAACCGCGCAATGAAGCTCTTTTTAGGCGACGAGGTACGAACTCTGACTTCTTTTTTCTTTTCACATCTGCCTTCGTCTAGTTCGTGGTCGACTGCACTCACCGCTTCGGGTTGAGGGGCAAGGGCGAGGAGCGACACGTGCTGGAGTGGCGGGACGGCCGACGGATCGGCGAGCTCTTCGACGCGTCCTCGGATGTCCAGTGCTACAATTTGGAGGACTACTCGTCGGTGCGCTTTCTGGACGGCCGAACGAAAGCGGAGATTCTGCGGAACCACCTTGTGGAGAGGGGCGGCGTGTACGCGATCGAAACGAAGGAGAAGGTGAGTGAGGAGGAGATCTTCGTTCATTCATCGACAATTGCAGACTGTTTCCGTCCAGCTGCGAGTAGACGACCAGCCGCCCGTCGGAGTCGAG
This sequence comes from Aphelenchoides fujianensis, assembly GCA_024699865.1. Classification (NCBI taxonomy): domain Eukaryota; kingdom Metazoa; phylum Nematoda; class Chromadorea; order Rhabditida; family Aphelenchoididae; genus Aphelenchoides; species Aphelenchoides fujianensis. The sequence goes on along the minus strand of JAMPIO010000156.1, from coordinate 3,338 downwards.
GTTCCGCGCAGTCTTCGGGCGTGCGATCTCGCCGAGCATCAAGACCTGACGGCCGCTTCCGTCTACGTGTGGTGGCCTCACTGCGGCTTCGTCGAACTCGGGTGCATGTCGAACGTGATGGTCACGGAAAGCAACGCCTACTGGATCCAAACGACCGCCTATCGCTGGCGGCAGTTCGGCCGTCAACTCGCCGGTGAAATCGACAGCCTCGTCGCGAGGCTGCCGATCGGGAAGCCGCCGCAAACGGACGTCGAGGCGCAAGTGGGCGGAGAGCAGAAGTAAGCGGTCGTTAGCCACGCTTGATTGATCTCGCGTTTCCCTGAGACCGAAAGCTCCAACCGGCTTCAACTGTCGTGCGTTCACGTTCCTCTTCGCTTTCGCGCTCGTCCTGCTGCTCGGTGCTCTCGTTTGGGCGATGGTCAGCCTGAAGCCCTCTGGTCAGGTCACCCGCGAGCTCCCGGCTTCGACTCCGACGGGCAACAAGCAGCGGGACGACGGTGTGGTGGCCCTGCTGAAAGAACTGAACGAGAAGTTTGACGCCGAACGCGCGCAACGGGACGAACAACTTGAGGAGCAACGGTCGACCATCCAGCAACTGCAAGCGGCCAACCAAAAGGGCGAGCAAAAGGTGGCGCTGCTTGAGGCGACAATCGCCGAGCTAAAAGACGGGATCATCGAAGCGAATCAAACGACCGACTCCATTTCTCCGGCCTTCCGCGCGCGGGTGCGAGCGGGCGTGCGGCTGACTTGGGAAGAAGGAAACCTCACGAGAACTTCTCATTCGGCTTTTTATTCTTACACTCGTTGTTGTTTACATTTGTGTTTTTATTTGTTTTTGGAATTCGTAAGCTAATGTTTAAATTTGGTTATTTTGCGCAGTAAACAGCACTCTTTGCTCGAGTTTTGTGTTAGAAGCGGTTGAACAGAGAAACGAGAGGCATTTTAGACCCAAGTCAAACGTAGCCGAATTTTCTGTATCAAAGACTCGCCTCCACGCCGCACGGGACTAATGCGGGCCAGGGAGAACTAAATGCGCGAGGTCTCGGCTCTCTGCCGAGGAACGCGGTGAGTTGTACGCACTGCAGCGTCTGCCGGGGTCAAAGTGCGCGACAAGGCGTTCGGTTTGGCGCGTAAATTTGCCGCCCGGGTCACCCGTCGAACGGGCCGCCGCCACTCGCGAGTGGACATTCGCGCTCGCCGCTCGCTCGTTTTTCCGCGCCCCGCTCATTGTCAGATTCTTTCGTTGCAGCGAAATGGAGGTCGTGTGCTCGCGAAAGACGGAGAAGGCGAACGGACCGAAGCCGAAGCTCAACGCCGGCACCCGTCAGCTCTTGCTGTTCCACGCGTTGGACCCCGACCGTCCTCGCAGTGAGTCCCAATGGAACTCTGCCGCCTACATGCAGAAACGACCAGAACTTCAACGTCGCACTCTCCGCTTCTTCTTTTGCTGCCGCTCGTCGTCCGACCTTGTCGTCGATCTGCAGGAATACGGCGAAGAGAACATCGTGTCGATTTCATTGAGTCGATTCGATGCTTCGCTTTGCGTGAAAGCGGACGTTTGCGATCGTTTCAAGAAGTTCTACTACACGACTCACGGATCGATGGCCCTCCTTCTCCGGGTGGCCCGCTTGAATAACGTGTCCATTTCGATTTTATTTGAACTTAATTCTTGTTTCATCCACATTCGCGAGTGGACTGCGATCTTTGCGGAACTGAAAGGTGGGCGGCCGGAATTTTTGCTTCATTTATTCGTGTGTCTTGCAAATCACCGCAGTTTGAGGGGCGTCACTCTCAGAATGGACTCCTGCCATCGGAAACTTCCGTTGATGAACGTGCTCCAAGAGTTTCTGGCCGAGAAGCTCGTGAAGGTGTACTTGGGTTGCGGGCGTTGCACGATCCTGTGGCCGGTCTTCTCGCGCCGACTCGTGGACGAAGTGAGGCTTCACACCTTCTACAAGCCAACTTGTACGTTTTTTCGTTTAAATCCAGTGATCAACGCCGTTTTATTTCTGTTTAGACCTGATTTCGGTGTTTCGAGCCCGTGTACGAGTGCTTCGCCTCGACGTTCAGTGGGCGGACATCGTCGCGCACGGGTTGTAAGTTATTTTGGTGGTTCTTTATACAATCGCCGTGTTCAGATGCGAGCGAAACAAAGCTGTCGAACGCGTACACCTCGATGTGCGGCCTGCGTGGAATCTAACGGAGTACTTTCCCGAACTGTCGTGGAACGAAGAAGACGTCCTCGAGTGTCAAACGGCGTTCGTGAATCTCCGCTCACTGAACGGCACTTTCGATCTTCACGTCAACTTGTTGGGTTTTGTCTACAAGCGTGAAGCAGTGCGCTTCTTTCACTGATCTCTTGTGTTCACTTCTTTCCAGGAAGAGGAGGAGATTGCCGCTAATTTGGAGACGCTCCTCGATCGCTCCGCCTCCATCGTCCAGTGCGCTCGAGCGGCGGACGTTCGTCTGAGCAAACTGTGGACAGAAATTCACTTGAGCAGGAGTTTCGGGTTCGGGGCTGACGGTAGCGGTTTTTTCCGACCTTTTCCTTCATCCTTGCTCGTTTAGACGCCTTGCCCAAAAGAACGGAGTTTGTATCGGAGTTCTTTGCCCAATTTCCGAAACTCGTCCTCCAAACCGACGACTTCGATGAGGAAATAATCGCCTATTTTGACAACGACTTTTTCCGTCGAATCGCGTGCGTCTGGAAGTTGCAAGCGGATTCCACCGGAGTCTGCTTCGTTCTCACGCGTCGATAACCACGTTCGCTTTCCACGTATTTTTTTCGTAACCATTCAGTGATTTGTGTCGTTTTCAATTGCAATAAACAAATGAGCGATCGGACTTGACAAGAGTTTGAGTAAACGTGTTGCCGAGCAGTTTGGATTCAAAGCAGTAGAACGAGGTGGTTATTCTTGTGTCCAGTGAGCCGGCAAGTACCGTCTATTCGAAAAACGATCGCTGCTTGCGGCCAGAAAGTCCCGTGATGAAGGCGAAATGCGAGTGGAAAGAGGGCAGCCGACCTCGTTTTACTGGACGCTGCAACGGGGCGGGTGGGGCGTACGCCCCTGCTCGTCGCTTTTCCTCCTGGCGGGGAGCTACCAGCAGTCGGCGCATTTGCGCACTCTGATTGATAGAATGGACGCGTGGGGACTGAAATCGAGAGCAAGAGCGTGAAGCGGCTAAATTGGGAAGAATTCGAGACGGACGTGTGGGTGGGGCGGCGAACGGGGCGGTGTGAGCGCAAAGAGTGCATTTCCCCTCGTCCTTCCCCCCATCCCACCGTTTCGTTCGAGTTCCCGATGGCAGCACTTCGCGACTTTGCGGCGACCGTCTCG